>JAOVYX010018641.1:0-19797 GCA_035668315.1 Drosera spatulata
CGGAACATGAGAAACACCATGTTCAAGATTCACCCGAGGAAAGGCGAGGTTTGGGCAGTATTTAGGCACTGGAATAACAGATGGAAGTACCACGACTTTCAGACCTCACGATATCAAGTTATCGAGATCATATCAGACTTTTCAGAGAGTTTAGGTGCACAGGCTGTTGCCTTGGAGGAGGTTCCAGGTTACCTGACCTTCTATCAGAGAAAATTGTCCGATGGGTTTGAGCTAACACGTGTGGTTACAACATCTGATATTCTGAGTTTTTCACACCGCATTGAGTCTCTCAAGGTTCCAGGAATTGAAACCTATGGACTTCCGCAAGAGTGCTTGCATCTCGAACCCAAAACTCTACCACCGTTGCTGCCAGTCACTTGATGTAAGAGTTTTAAAGGTCCATTGAAAGAGTCATGTTATTTATGCAAGGGCATTGAATTGTTAGCTAAATTCTCGTGAAATCTTTGAGTGTCGCAACTGTAGCGCAAGCTGTTGCTCCTGCTTACAGCTGCACTCTTGATTTCTTCCTTGGCTTCATCACTCTTAATTTCACTGTGTTTTACCCTTTTATTTGATGAGTTTGTCTGTTACCTCATTGAGATTGTTGAACTCCAATTGTCCTCTACTCGAGAAAACAGAGCTTATGTTGAAGGACATCTTTCATAAATCGGTTAGATATTGCTTGAAGCTACAACCTACCTCGGCTTAAGTGGCCGTTCTGTCATTAATATCTTTCGGTTGCCATCGCAAATTGTCTTATCGTGTCGAGTTGATTAGCAGCAGTACCTTAATAACCTGACTTTCTTCTTGTTTTGTGGGACATACTCTAATCTTCTTCTTCTTTTTTTTTTTTTTTGCATCTCGATTACTTGTAGTTGTATCATATGTCTTAAAATCTGAGGCTTTGACTGGTATATGCTGTTCGTTAAATGACCAAAGCTGTAGCTATCAGTCTGTAATAGTCAACCCAATAAGAGTCATTCTTCCTGTAGATATCAATAGAATGTATGAGTTACAGGGCATTGCTCTTTTTGGTTAGTCTGATTTTATCTCGCTTTTCCCCTTTACTGGTGCAGATGTTAAGAGAGCGAAGATTTGAAGCCTCAACACTGAATTTGCTGGGTTAGCTGTTCTCGAGTGAAAGTCAGTTTCTCAAGGTCATATTTCTATCTACTCTGTTTGAAAGTACTGCAACCGGTCCCTTTCCCTGGCTGATCTGAATGTCTTTGTATTATTGTGATAAATCAAAACCTTAATTCGACTTGGATCTGTATATGAATTTTTTTGTTCTGGTTCCAGCTTCCTAGTAGTAGCTTAATACTAATACGAGAACTTCATTTTATCGAAAAGTGAAGATAATGTGTTATTTTTACGGAAACAATCTCTTAGTTTGTAACGCAGAACAATGTACATTTTGTTGTAGATTTTATTCTAAACAGGAGTCTTCTGTGTTGGATAAGTTGTATTGAGCTGAGATGAGCCGAGTTGTTGCAAGTGTAAAGGCCTTTAAAGGCTTTGGAGTTTTAGCTATGATCTGACCTCCTCATATCGTGCGCGTGTATATGCATCAAACTGCTACTTCTATAATGTTTGTAAAACCGATTCCATCCACAATGTTGTACATTGCTGCAGCATGTAAGTGATAGGTAGCTAACCATCTACAATGTAGTACATTATGAGTCAATCTTGCTGTGGCATGGAAGTGATAACTATCCGACCGTTAACCTTCTGGCCTTTTTTTTGGATGCAGGCTGCACACCTGGTGCTTGGAATGCTTCAGGATATGTTGTGCAGGATGAGAAATATATCTCGATTCTCGAATGGTCACTTACTTCTGTTACTCTTGCTCCAAAGTGTACCTGCATGGAGTGTATCTGGTCCCTACTTGCTATCATTCGGCATTGTATTTAAGTTCAAGGGCATCAACTAGAATATACAAAGTTCTCGTTCATATAGAGTTTTAGCCTATCTAGGTCATGTTTCGGTGCTGTACAAGATTTTCTTTTGACACGACATGCGCTTGCCAATTCTTCTGTCATTTACTTGCACGGTTGTTTCCAAGCCTGTGAGGTAAGTTTACTGAGATTGGATCTGTTTGATTGGTCGCGCAATATCTATAACTGGGATTTTTTCCTAAAATGGTACGGTTATAAAAGAATTTTTCGGATCTAAACCCCTCACAAAATAAATCCCAATGTGATGTGTTTTCAAACATTATACAATTTAAAATTTTAGTTTTAAATCTTCCGGCGAAGGTCCGACGACGTTGAGGCGGTCTCTGACGAAGCTCCAGCCAAATTGGGACGGTTCTGACGAAGTTTCGATGAAGCAGGGATTTTTTTGAGATTTAAATTATGAGAATCTTTAATTTTAAATTATTAAAATTAAATAAGTTAGAAATTAACATAGAAATTTAGTTTAATAATAGAAATTAACTTCGAAACTTAGTTTAATAATAGAAATTAACATAGAAATTTAGTTTAATAATAGAAATTAACTTCGAAATTTAGTTTAATATTACTTTTGAATTTATAAACTTATTGGAAACAACTTAGAAAATGTATTAATTTCTGTAATTTGCTATTGAAGTTAATATTAGAAAATTGTCATATTAGATAATTCGTTCGCTAATACAAATTAAGATATTGAAGTTACAAATTAATATTAGAAACAACTTAGAAAATGTATTAATTTTCTGCAATTTGCTATTAGAAAATTGATATTAGAAACAACTTAAGGTCAACTTCAAAATTAGTTTTGTTTACAGTTAGAGCACGTTACGAAATTAGCAAATGTAAAAATATGGAAAGAACATTGTAAAAAATTGTTTAATTATGCCAATAATTATAATATAGCTCCCTGAATTTATGTAGTTTGTTTAAAAAATGTAATAAGCAGTTTCTCTTATAGACTTGAACCTACGAAAGAACATGAAATTAACTATAGTACGTAAAATTAGTGTATTTCAAGCTAGAAAATCCATAAAAATCAGTGTAATTAGTTTCTGTAATTTTTGAAATCTGTTTAAATTAGTTGATCACTCTAAGTTATATGATTAGTTTGCATTTATTAGTTCGTTCATTGAATCCATTGAATAACTATCAGAGTTAGCTCCCTAAATCTTTATGATTTATAGAATCACTTTAAGTTAATTGATTAGTTAGCGTTTATAAGTTTTTACAAGTTCAAAAGGAGTAGTTTAAATTATCTATTTGCCTCCCTCAATCTATTTAAAATTTGCTGCTTGAATTGAAATAAGTAGTTACTTTGGTGATGAATTTAAATCGTGTAGTTATTCTAAGCATTGATCTCTTCAATAAACGTATAATTATTTTCTAGTGAATTTTAATGCAGCATATTTGTTTCCCAAACAGAATTTCTCTTACATTTCAATGTTAGCGAGTTCTTGTCCTAAATCTCCTGAATAATCTGAATCTGTGTATTTTGAACATTATATAGGTATGACACTTCAACAATTGTCAATCCTATGTTATCGGGGTACCCCTTGTTCGAAGGTCGACAATGACTATGATTTTCAGGGAGAACCAAAAATCATCCTAAGCTACATTAATGGATGACGTTTGAGGAATTATGCTATAGTCATATGTGATGAATCCGATACGGGTTGGGAACCATCTGAACTGAAGATCTGGGTGAAATGTCCTCAAACACCGGTATCATCAAGAATGTTGTCGATCATGGATGATGCTATTATGCAAACAACATTCCAAATACTTTTGAATGCCGAATGCCGTTTTGCAGAGTGGTATGTAAAACATGATGCTTCAGAAGATCCAGTACAAACCACCTTGACTGGACCGTCTCAACCGACACCTGCTGAGGAGAAGGATCCTTTTGATGTTGATATGTCTGTCATCCCTGATTGTGTTGCCTTAAAAGCAATGAATTGGCTCCTGCGCACCACCAATGATTGTTTATCAGACTTTGATAATGGAGTCGACGAGTCAGACGATAATGAAAGCGGAGACGAAGCCGATGGGGATGAAGCGGATGTTGCTGCAGACTCCCAAGAAGAGGGAGATGACGAAGCCGGGGGGTACACAGACGCGGTTCAACCTAGTGATGGCGATGGGGAAGATAACGATGAAGATGTAGCTGGTGCTCAGCACCATTCTGGTGCTATTGTTGCTAGTCCTTTTGTTGTACCTCCTAACCCAGACTGGAGTCACCGTGTTTCCATGTTCAACGATGTGAGCTGGATACCAGGAGCAGTTAACGATCTTCCTGAAAGGACCCATGCCATTTCTCATTCTGGACTTCGTATCGGCATAGACTTTGATTGCAAGGAGAAATGCTACCCAATCATATTTTTGATTCTGTGATTTGTCGGGGAGTTGAGTTCTCTGTAGAGTCTTCAAGTAGGGAGCGACTTGTTGTGAGGTGCAAACAGTGGAAGAAAGGGGATCCAAATAGTAGTAAATGGCATCTTAGAGCCATGAAACAGAGAGGTAGCAATAGATGGAAGATCAACGTGATTACTGGGAGTCACACATGCAATACTAGGACATTCGGAGCTGGCCATGCGCAGCTCAGTACATATTTTTTCGTCAAGCAGATTGTTGATGTTGTTGCAGAGGATCTATCCATGAAAGTATGGGTCATCAGGAAGATGATCGAGAAGGAATATCATCAGGACAATCTCGTACAAGAAAGCATGGCTGGTCAAACAAAAAGCTATTGCAGACCTGGTAGGTGATTGGGAGAAGTCATTCGCAGTGCCTCCCAGGCTCCTCGATACAGTTAGGCGAGCCAACCCTTGTACGATTGTAATACCCCGTTGTTCGTCGATGAATATTCCCAATCATCGCTTGTTTACTGCTGTTTTCTGGGCATTCGGGCCGATAATCGAAGGATGGAGGCATTGTCGTCCGGTGAACAATGTGGATGCAACTTTCCTAAAGGGGAAGTATCATGGGATGCTTTATATTTCAATGGAATGTGATGCCAATGATCCTCTCTTTCCTCATTCTTTAGCGGTGCAATGGAGGGAGTCGATTGATACATGTTCTTGGTTTTTCGACGATCTTAGACAGGTTTATTGTAACCCTAAAACCTACTCATATATTTCAATTGTTCGAAATGCATGCATCCTTAATTTTTCATTGTGAACATTGTGTAGATGGTGGGCGAGATAGACAAGGCATCTGTATAATATTCGATCGACATGTCGGTATTATAAATGTGACGCAGGAGGTAGAGCGTTGACAAAAGCCAATGCATGCCACCGTGTTTATGCCCTGTCATTTTGCCGGCAACTTTAGGACGCACATGAGTTCCAAAACCTAGGGGAACAGATTGAAGAAGCTTTGATATGAACGGAAGTTGACGAAGTGGGAGGCTAAGATGAACAAGATTTGGGAGGAGAGTCCAAGGGCATACGACTGGATAATCAGGGACAACATGCGTCCGGAGAGGTGATCTTTTGCTCATGACGGAGGGAGGAGATATGGCATAATGATGACCAACCAGTCAGAGATGTTCAACTTTCTCCATAAGAATTGCCTAGCCGTTCCTATCACTACATTGGTTTAGTTCACATTCTACTGTTCAAACTTTTATTTCATGATGCAGAGGACGACATTTGAAGAGGAGATCAGCATAGGGATGGTGGTCACCCCTTTGGTTTATCGTCATCTTGACAAGAAGAGGATGAAGATGGGAACTCATGTTGTGACAAGGTTCCATGATAGGCCGGGACGTTTTGAGGTGAAGACCGGTCAGTTGTAGACCGAACATATCACTCGAGGTTGATTTCTCAAACAACACTTGCACTTGTCAAAAATGACAACCATATCACTATCCATGTAGCCATTCCTTCAAGTGTTCTTTGGACTACGATGTAGATCTCCTAGCATATGTTGATGACTACTACAAGATGTCCAGCCACGTAAGTACCTGAACGCCGCAATTCAGGGTTGCTCGTGATCAGAGCGTCTAGCCATTGTACGAAGGTCCTGTCATTGTTCCTAGACAGGAATGAAAGAGGAGGAAGGGTAGACCGAGGACAAATCGCATACGAAATGAGATGTATGTTCGCCGTGCTAGGAGGGACACCAGATGTCGTCAATGTCAGCAAATTGGGCACAAAGCTCCTATTTGCCCCAACAGAGCTAGTTTCGGTGCACCACCATGTTGCAGGGTATGCCATCAGTCAGGTCAACCGCCAGAATTGCCCCACTAACGAGGAGGAGCTTCCGGCTATAGCCCTTACTCAGGCTGTGCGAGGATCGTTCCGAACCATACCTCCTAACGAATAGGGAGAAAGTACTTCTCGCCAGGGAGAAGGGACTTCTTGCCAAGGAAAAAGAGCTACGAGGCCCGACATGTCATCATGGACCGATGGGAAGATTGGTTCATCGGTTGTTTTAGTTTATATGTTCTCTTGATGTTTTTGTAATATTAGTATTACGATCAATAAGATCGCAATTCACTATCTGTCCATACTGATTTCGATGTAATAATTATCTCATAGAGACATCTTAATAATTGACCATCTTTCCTTTTCTTTCACCGATTTTCAATTTATAATTCTGCTCAACAATTTGCTCATCTTTCAATCTTTTCAATCTAGATGTTCGGGATCATTACGTAGAGGTAGCGGTAGTAACGCTTCGGCACCATCAGATGTGGAGGATGAGATCGTCGACATTGACCAGATCAAAGGTCATATGGAGGGGCCATGTTGGAATCTATTTAAAGTGAATTTTGACAAATTAGGTGTTCTGTATGAGTTTATCATAATCAATGAGGTATTTTTTGTGATTGTAGGAGCCAGATCGTTTTCAGGTGACACGACATCATTCGTGGATACCACATCAGAGGGGTGTTGGATCGGCTTGCTGTAACCGGAATTGGATTTCAGTAGTTTCATAGGGTAGCAGAGATACCAATCGACCATGTTTTGATTTCGAAATTGGTCGAGAGGTGGAGATGTGAGACGCACACATTCCATCTCCGATCCGGCTAGGCTACCGTTACCCTAGAGGACGTTGCTATGTTGTTAGGATTTCCTAACCAGGGCACTCCCGTCATCTCAGACCGGAGGAGACTATGAGCTCATGTGTGAGCAGCTTCTGGGTTTGACGTCTCGTCAGGTACCGACAAGGTCTTCCATATCGATAGCTCGGCTTCATAGTAACTTCAGCAAGTTACCTCCGAACACCGACGACGAGGTGGCCACCAGATGCGCACGAGCATACATCTTATACTTGTTTACAGTGTACCTATTTCTAGATAGCACCGGAGAACACACTTCTCTCATTTATCTTACTGTATTGGCTGATTGGGATCACATCTCCACCTACTCTTGGGCACCGCTTTCCTTTCCTTACTATACAGGAACTTGTGCCATTGTTGTGAGCACTGCATGTGAGGATGGGAAGAAGAGATCAAGGTTTGGCGGCTACCCTATTCTGTTACAGCTATAAGCATGGGAGAGCATACTGTTGCTGAGACTGGACGTCATTCTAGATCCACCTGCTCTTGTCTTCTCTTTCCCTCTCAGTATTAGGTAACAGATTGTCTTTGTTTTACGTAAGCAACGTACTATTTCCTTTCAATCTGTATTCGTTGTTTGATTCGAGGTCCAATTGTTTATCAATTATAGGTGGACCAATATTAGGGTACACACATATTATCCGACTCGTCGGCTACTGTTAGGCTTTATCGATTATTGTTGGATAGATATTCGACAATCGATTTCATATGGGAGCCATACACCACCGATAGATTGGACGATATGCCTGCTGAGTTCAAGGTCGGAGACGAGTGATGTAATTGGTTCGCACATGTTCTTTGATCATGTTTACTATGGTCGAGTACTATGTGCTTATCCGAAGAGCCTAACAGTTTCACTGATGATACCTCTGGTTTGGGCCATGTTTGATCTATTGCATGATATCACTAGACGGGGACGTATGGTTCATGATTGGATCGGTTATCATCGGGTTCACCTTGACTATTGGGAGAACCTTGAACCGTATATGGAGTTTGGTTAGCACCAGGTTGGTGGTCGTCCATGCATTGCCCTGAATACGACGTGTGGTACTATTGCATCACTAGGCAACGTATATGTCCTCCTAGGGTTCGCCACAACAAGTTTATCACTGAGGTGTTTCGTGTTGCTCGCCGTCTTCGTGATGTTATCCGTATGTTATCGCTTACGCATGATGCTTCGGACCCTCCCATGAAGGTCTCGAGTAGGATTTCAATACAGAGGCCGGTTCATTAGTGGATGAGGCAGGTCCTATTATGTAGATTATGAGCAGCAGTAGGACGCCCCTTCCATGACTCGAGCTAGAGGACATGAGCAGCCTGACCATCCTTACCATCCCATGATGCCAGCAGATGTATTTCCCCGATCATGTCTTGATCCTCACGGGAGGCTCTGAGCAGCCATACTATCCCGACTATCCCATGATAGATTCTGGTTTGTCTGAGCAGCCATACTATCCCGTCCCTACCATGATTGATGCTGGACCTTCTGAGCAGCCCAACGATGACGATCTACCTCCGAGGACCCGTCGACCACCTGATTGGTTTACTCCTTCTACCTATCAGGCTGGTCCATCTAGACCTAGACGCATATGATGTCATTTGTACTGTAGTATGTATCAGATCTTCATTTGTATGTAACATGTAGTATTCCTTTTCTAGTATTATAGTTTAGTTGATGTTCGTATTATGTATTATGTAGTATGCATTATACATTATGTAGTGTCGGGGTTTTAGTGATGTAGAACCACCAGAGCTTTTTAAATGTATTCTCTATTATGTAGTTGTAGAGCTTTTTTTCATGTAGTATTCCTTTTTATATAGTATTACTTTTCATGTAGAATTCCTTTCCATGCAGTATTCCTTTTCATTTACGATGTACTTTGTTTTCTTCATATACATTACAGTTGGTTTATGACAATATAAACTCAAACACATTCTACTACAAGATGACAACAACATTAATAATCAACAGTAACCTTATCTCACAACAATATTTATGTACCAAGATGTCTTCAAACCTAATTGGAACGACCAAGATTTGTGAAAGTATTTAAGCTAACGAGTAGAAACTTGCATCAACGGTTGATATTCACACCAATAAATGAAACATACATCAAACAACCAAAATTTGTGAAAGTAGTCAAACTAACATCCAGAAACTTGCATCAACGATTCATATTCACACTTCTAAATAAAACCTAAATTGGACGGCAAGGATTTGTGAAAGTAATCAAACTAACTTTCAGAACCTTGCATCAACGGTTGATATTCACTCCACTAAATGAAACCTAGATCTGACAACCAGGATTTGTGAAAGTAGTCTATAAATACCATATAGAATGGAATGCTTCTACAAACCCTAATCTATTTGCCTCTCTTTCATAAATAAAGTACTTACTCCTACAAACCCTAGATACTTCTAGAGATGGCATCTTCTAATTTTAATATGTGCATCAAGATTCATTATGGTGGAAGGTTCATATGGTCATCAACTATTAAGTACGTTGAAGGATGTAAAGATTGGACACCACCTGTGCATCCTGACATTTTGTCAATGCAAGATATATATAACTGTCATCAACGTCTTTTTTCCTCTAAGACCTGGGATGAAACTCCTGTCTTTTTGAGATTATGGTATAAAAGGTCTACCGCTGAAATATTGGAGGATGACTTGATGCCATTATAGACAGAGGAGGAACTGTACGATGCTATATCTATGCTTAGACGGCCTACAGAATGTTTGAAGTATAGGCAAGTTTGAAGATATATGCTGAGGTGATTGGTGAGGAAGAAGCGAAAGCATGTGGGTATGGGATATCAACATCTGCTTGTTGAAGTCGTAATATGAAATTCGATATATGTATGAAAGTTTCATGTTTCATATATTATGTTTCATGTATTATGAATTATCGTTTCATGTATCATCTCTACGTGTCTCCCTCGTTTTATTTATCGTTTCTGTTCTAGATATCGATCATTCAGGGAACTACTTATGCTATCATGTACTCGAAACATAATCGATTCCCTATAAAATACGACTTCTCATTCTAACAAGAAAGATTTATACATAATGGAATTCAACTACATAGGGAACCACTTCAGCTTTTATCATCACATCACACTTGTATTGTAACCATTACATCATACTATTATCAGGTCATGCTTTTACTAGCACATGAGGAATCAGTCCAACTTTTATCAGGTCATGCTTTTACTCGCACATGGGATGGTTCAGCTTTTCTCATCTTTTATCAGGTTTTATCATCTTCTATCATCACATCATCCATCATTAAATGGGATAACCTACCATTCATCTACCATTCAAACCTCAACATCTATCAACATCTATCATTCAACACTTATCAATAATCTGCGACCCACTATAGAAGATCTTGCCTCATCCTTCTCTGCCTTCATCTCCACAAACTCAATACTCTTCTATAATCAACTACTTCCTCATCAAACTCAATCTCTCCTCTCAAAAATATGGCTGAACTCGTGGTCGAGATTAAACTACACATCGGAGGGACTTGGTTGTCCGATCTGACAACGGGAGAAATCTCATGGTTTGACGGACAACTAAGAATATTTGAGATGCACTTATTGAAGGATTATTACACCCAATTGGTGGCCAGGATTCGTGCGAAGGATAAGGCGTTTAAAGTGAGATCAAAATGGAAGTCAAATGGAAATCATGTATGCAAAGGAGGATTCTCTGGATCTGAATTACATTCAGATCGATTCGGGAAAAAAATGGTTCTATCTTCTACATTATTGTCATTTTATGTGTCAACCGCCCGAGCTTTATGCTACCCAAGGCAACTACAAGAAGGCAGAGATGTACGGAAGAGCAAGATTCGAAAGCAAAATTCCCCGTGCATGCTGTCCAAAAATTAAGGCTGGACGCTTCAGACTGCATGAGATTACTGAAGACGAGTACTTAACTTGGCGTTACATGGTTGGATAAATGTACGAGACCGACATCAACAATCGTGGTGCTCCTCAGTTGTCGGAGATGAATTACATAACCAAGAAGCTACGAGCTCTGAAAATATTGATATTTATCTATACTATGGAAGAGACCAAAGCACGACACCTTGAGGCGAAACACCTTACTGGTCCTCATACGATGAAAATTTTATTTATCTAATGTTAGGTGTGGATACGGAACTCCAAACTATAAAGGATTATGTTCCTTTTCTCGAGGAAGATACAACAGCATGAAAAACTACATGTGTAAATCCGGTGATTACTTACGGCTACAAAGATTCCAATGAATCGTTGGAGGTATCAAACAGTAAGGACAAATGAACAACCGGGAGAAATTCTTCAGGAACACATGAAAGATGGAACAATTCCGACACTCCTTGTTCATGGATATGAATTAGCTTAAAAGATCGTTGCAACTTATTGTAGTATCTAATGAATAATGTTTCTTTACTCTTATCTTATGTATACTCTAAGTGAGATTAAAAAAGTGTTATGTTTAAGTTTTAATTATAATGAATGAAGAGTAGTTTTTATGTAATCATTTAAGATTTTATTTACATAAACGACGGTATGCTATTGAACTATTAACGCAAAAAAACAAAAATTAATGTCACAAATTAGGATCAAAACTAGGTAAAAATTAGGTCAAAAATGGAAAATTGGGACAAACCCAATGCAAAATGAAAAATGCCAAATAATGAGCTTAAAGAGGCTGGTGTCTGCCATAGTAGCTGAAAGATGCTCTGCGTCTTTTGGAGAGACATCGTGCGTCTCTAAGAGAACCAAAGACGTTGTGCGTCTCTTCTCTCTACTCTCGCCCAAACGCACCAGATTGGGAAAAATCATTTGTGGCCGTACCAATTTAGTAAAAAATTCCTTTAACAGGAGTCTAGAGCAACTGAGCAAGAATGGGGAAACACCGAACAATCCGGACCGTCGGCTTGTTTATTGTTGCAATCACTACAATACATACATACTATTGTTTGAGAAACTCGATTGCTCCCTTTTAAATGTTGAATTGAAAACCACGTCAATGTATAAGTCAGAACCTCGGTTATCCACCAAGTATAATGATGAAGACGCTATGGCTGCTATATTTTTGCGGACAAGAAAGGATCCTTCTCAACCAGATATAAGCAAATTCTCCTTCGAAACTATAACAAGAAAAACTATGGTTTTTCTCATAAATGTGTCATGTCAACAAACTCAAACTGCCATGGATGACCTTGCTCGCGATAGCGTAGGAGTGTTCAAAGGAAACACAAATTTAATTGGTTAACTTCTTGTTACACCAAGGCTTCTGTCTATCTTCTTCTTCCATTTATTGCTCTTGAATCATAATAGAATAGCTTTTTTTTTTCCCACCTCTGAAGCTTTTCCTTGTATAGTAATATAGGATACATGCGTTGCACATGAGTTTCATGACTACATTAAATCCTATCAGACTATATACTATTATTGAGATATGAAAATCATCCTAATCATCGAGAAAACTCCACTTAATTAATTGAACCAAAATGTGTTTGGATTCAAACACTTCCCCTCAAGCTCGTTTTGTCATTTTGAGTTTGGTCTTGAGCTTCTTGAACACAACCGTCTTTAATGGTTTGATGAAGATGCCTGCAACTTGCTCCTCGATGTTATAGTAGACAAGTTTCACTCGTCTTTTCTTCACCTGGTCCCTTAGAAAATGAAACCGTGTTTCGATGTGCTTGCTCCTTCCATGAGCAACAGGATTCCTCATGAGCTCAATTGCAAACTCACTGTTGATAAAAAGGACCGTAGAATTATCTTGTCAACCATTAAGCTCCTCCACCAAGTTTCTTAGCCAGATAGCTTGCTACTACGATGCATTCAGCTTCACACGTATTCAACCACAAATTACTTCTTTAATGACCAACCGAATGTCGTTGATCTAAAGTAGAAAACAAACCTTGACGTTCCTAATCACTGTCACTAGAGGCGATCAGTCTTGGATCCTCCGTATGCGCTTAGAGAAGTCCTTCATTGATGCTTCCCTTGATATATCCTAGAATTCTCTTTTCCGCCTTTAAATGAGCATGCTTCAACTCCTCCATGTATTTACTCACGAGAGCAACTGCAAACGTTATGTAAGACCTTGTGATCATCAAATATCATAGACTCCTAACTAGGCTTTTAAATAGTATGGAATCTTCATGACTTCCCAGTAAATCACGATGTAGCTTCAGTGTTGTCTCGGCAAGAGAAAAAGCAGAATTATACCTACCTATGTTGAACTTCTCGAATATCTGTTCGGCATACTTCTTTTGAAAAATAGAAATTCCTTCTTCTGATTGCTTCACCTCCACACCAAGGATGTAGGATAACTCTCCTTCATCATGACTTTCATGAATTCTTCAAACATCTTTGGATTATTCCCTATAAAGATCATGTCATCAACATAGAGACAAACAATCATAATATCAGGACCGCTCTTCTTATGTACAGAGAGTGCTCATAGGAGCTCTTCTGAACCTCATTCTTCTCGAAGTACGCATCAATCCTCGTATTCCATGCCCTGCGTGCTTGCTTTAACCCGTATAACGCCATCTTTAACTTGTACCCCTTATCTTCTTGGCTTCTCTTCTATTAACCTAGCAGGTGCTTTAAGTAGACTTCCTCCTCCAAGTAACCATTCAAAAATACAGACTTCATATCCATCTGAGGAATCTTACATTTGCTCCGTTCAACTAGTGCAATAATGAATCTGATTGTGTCTATCCTCGCCACTGGAGCAAAAACTTCATCGTAGTCAATGCCTTATTGTTGGACATAGCCTTTCGCAATAAGTCTGACCTTGTACTTCTCTACATTCCCTTTTTCATCGGTCTTCGTTCTGTATATCAATTTGACTCCAATGGATTTGTGTCCTTTTGGCAACGTCGTCAGCTCCCATGTATCATGTTTTTTTTATTGTATCAATCTCTTCTTTCATTTTTCTCCACTTTGCTTCTTGCAGCTTCATTGTAAGTGACAGGATCACATTCTGTCATCAAGGAGAATAGCGAGTAGTCTTTCTTCATCTCGATGGGCTCTATATCTTCATATAAATCTTTGAGACTTCTCATATTTCAAGGCGCTCTTCCTAAAGAGTTGCCTTTACTTGAGCTGGGTGTTGATGCTGTTGTCGATGACAAAGGCGATGAGGTAGCTGGTGATGGAGTTGGGCTGGCTGGCGGACTCTATGATGTTCATGTTAGGATTCTTCTAGACTTTCACCTTCTACATCAAAAAAGTTTCCTTTTTTCTCCTCCTCATCGCTCCAACACCAGTAGTCTCCTTCATCGAACTCGACGTCCCTTGATATAATCAGTTTATTGGTGACAGGATTATGCAACTTGTACACGTTGATTCTTCTATGATATCCGACGCAGATTCATTTCATATCTCGATCATCTAGCTTCTTCCTCCGCTACTTCGGAACATGTGCATATGCAATGCAACCAAATACCTTCAAGTGGTGGATACTTGATTTGAGATCGCTCTACGTTTCCTATGTTGTCTTGAATGTGACACTTTTGATTGGACATCTATTGAGCAGATACACAACACAATCAGCTTCTCCCCAGAAAGTCTTTGGTAAGTACTTACACTGATCATGCTCCTTGCCATGTTGAGGATAGTACGGTTTTTGGTTTCCACAATGCATGTGACGTGTAGGCTATTTTAAGTTGATGGATAATCCCATTCTTCCTGCAGAACTCTTAAAACGCTTTCGAGTTGTATTCTCCACCTGGATCAGATCGGAGTACCTTTAAGTAGTACATGCTTTTCTTCTCCGTATTTTCTTGAATTCTTTGAATTTCTCTAGGGCTTTCGATTTTTGCTTCAAGAAATAGATTCAACACTTTCTACTATAGTCATCAATAAAAGCCAAGAAATATTTGTTACCTCCCAATGAAGCAACCTCAAATGGTCAAGCAATGTGTGTGAATCAACTCCAACGGCTATGTCGCTCTCTTTGATTTTCCAACCGAGAAGCTCATCCTATGTTGCTTACCCTTTATACACCCGTCACTTGAGGCAAGTCTTCATCATGTTCTCCCTCCAAAGCAGATTAGGGTCATTATAGGATAAGTGCCCCAATCTCAAGTGCCACCATTACGACTCATTCTTGGTGACTATCTTGAGACAGTTCATAAAAGTTGTGGTAATGTTTAGGTTGAATAGTCTATTTCTAGACATTCTGACTCTTGCTATCGTTTCAGTTTTGTTCATGATGGTAAGATTGAGATCCTTCATTGAGATCTCATATCCTCTTTCCAACAATCGTCCTAAGCTCAAAATATTGGTTTAAACAGGAACATAATAGACGTTTGAGATATAACTCCGATCTCCTACTTTGGTCTGGATCATTATGCTTCTTTTTTCTTTCACAGTGGTCCTTGAATGATCTCCGAAACTGACTTCATCAGCAACTGATTCGTCGAGCTCCGTAAAATTCTCCTTAGTCCCGTACATGTGATTACTTGCTCTCGAGTCTAAGAAACAAGTATTTTGGTTCTTGGTCTCATGTCACTTGCAAACCAAGAGAGCAATTGAATCATCTGCTTGACTATCTGCCGCAAAGTTGCTCTCCTCCGCTATGTGCTTATCACACTTGTTTTGCCAGTCATAACTCTAGTGGCCATATCTTTCACAGCTATAGCACTGGATCTACGATCGATCTCCTCGGCCTCTTTCTCGGAAACTTGATTGCTCTCGATCGCTTTCATAGTCTTGTTCTTCATAACTTCTTTGAAAGGATTGTGTTCCACGTCCTTTAGAGTTACCTCTGAAGCCGCATCTTCCTTTTCATCCTTGGTCTCGGCCCCGCTATCCATCGCCTCTTACGTTTAACTGAGTTTGGAGTGCTTGCTTCAAATTATCCTTTGATTCTTGATCATTCTTTGCTCATGCTTCTGCAAAAAACCTTGTAACTCATCAATGGAGATAGTCAAGAGATCCTTTGACTCTTCGATCGCCACCACGATGTAATCGAATTTAGAAGTTAAGGAGATCAAAAACTTTTCCATTATCCTAACATCTTCAAGAGTCTCCCAACTTATTTTCATTTTATTAGCAACCATTTTGACACGACAAAAATAATCAATAACCATTTCTCTATTCTTCATCTTCAAGTTTTTGTACTCAGCTCGCAAAGCTTGGAGGCTCGCACTCTTAGCTTTTTTTGCACCTTGATAGGGGTTCTTCAAAACCTCCCATGCTAGATTCTGCATCCGAAATCTTCTAGAATATAGGCTCATATACTCCTTGGTAGATTAAGAACAATGCCTTCTAATCCTTTTTTCTCACCTCTTTTAGCTCAATTCTTTGAGCATTTGATAAAGCTGCTTCAACAGTAGATGATTTAGGTTCAACATAACCACCTTCTATGAGCTCCCATAAATATTACGAGCCAAGTAACACTTTTATTTGGATGCTTCAATTATCATAATTAGATTTTGTTAGCTTTGGGATTTGAGGTTGGATCATGTTCACCATTGCCTAAAACTTCTAAAGGATAACCAGGATCGGATTTGCTCTGATATCACTTTGATAGCTTAGTAGTGCTAAAAGGAAATAAGAATTTTGGTGGATAACTTCTTATTACGTCAAGCCTTCTTCCTATCTTCTTCTTCTCCTTATTGCTCTTGAATTATAAGAGAAGAGCTTGGCTTTTCCTACATCCGAAGCTTCTCGTTATATGCTAACTTAGGATACATGCGTTGCAATAAGTTTCATGATTACATTAATCCTATCTCATCGTATGTTATTGCTAAGATATGAAACTCATCATAATCATCAAGAAAACTCCACTTCATTTATTCAACCAAAATGTATTTGGTTTCAAACAGCTCGAGCTTAAGAGAGAGAGTAAGAAAAGAAAAGAGGGAAAAAGGAAGAGAAAAAAAAGATGATGTGTCTATTATTATTCCAATCATTGGTCCACTTCATCCTACTTATACATCTCTGTATTTTTGAATAAAGGGTGATTAACATCTAACCCGATGAAAACACGTGCCTTATCACTAACAAGTAAAAGAAGACAACAAAACCAAAAGGAATGTACCTATACAACTCAATCAAACATCAATTACAACTCAATGCAGTATCAAATCAACAATTTTAGACACAAATCCTTCAGCCCCTAGTCCCGCCCCGCCTCTCCTCGACAAGCTAGAGTAGTCATTGTGATACCCAGCTTGGGAACCAAAGCTCAATGATGATGAGAATTAAGATAAGGTTTTGGTTAGTATATCGGCCAACTGATCACAAGAAGGAACAAAAACCGGCTCCAAAATATCTTCAAGGACCTTAACGTGTAAAGTGATAATCAATCTCAATATGTTTCATGGGTTCATGAATCACCGGATTATAAGCAATATGCAATGTCGATTGATTATCACATCACAAAGAAACAGGACATAAACCAGTCACTCCCAACTCTTCAAGCAAATGAATCAACCAAGTCACTTTACTAACACATTGAGACATAGCTCTATATATCCGACCTGGGATGAGCTCTTAGAAATTACCCCTTGCTTCTTCGACTTCAAATAGAATAAGAAATCAAGTGATAGAACTCCTTGTAAAGAGACAAGAAGCCCAGTGTGAGTCAGAAAACGCCTTCAGTTTGACCTCAAATCCTTCACATAACAAAATACTTTGTCCCAGAGTAGCCTCTTTGTATTTCAAGACATAAAACACTACTCAAAGATGATGCTCAGTAAGACTTTTCATAAACTGGCTTAATTTTAAACACTAAAAGCCAAATCAGGTCTAGTATGTATCAAATAATTTAGCTTACCAATCAAGGATAGATAAGAAGTATGGTCATTAAGGAAAGGACTACCAGGACTATCAAACTTCCAATTGACAGGAAGAGGAGTTGAAACATTAGTCATATCATAAAGCGGATATTCTGCAAGGAGCTCAGTAGAATATTTCGTGTGAGAAAGAGTGATCCCAGCAGAAGAGAAACAACCTCAAAAACCAAGAAAGTAATGCAAACACTCAAAATCAGAAGAGGAACAATTTATGCAAGTGCTGCTTCAAATGAAGAATACCCGTAGAATCAGAACCAGTCAATAATATATCATCAACATATATTATAGCCAGAAAATAAACAGATTCTGAATGCTCGATAAAGAGAGAATAATCTGACAAACCCCAAATACATCAAGGAGTCACTCAATTTGCCATACCATTTCCTGGAGCCTTGTTTCAAGCCATTTAGAGATTTTTGTAAACGTCATACATGATCAGAAGTGTTATGTAAACCTGGGGAGGTTTTATATAAACCTCTTCATGCAAGTCATCATGGAGAAACACATGATTCACATCCAATTGGAATATCACCCATTTTCTAAAGGCAGCAACGACTAAGACAGTCCTTATAATGGTCTTCTTCACAACCAAGGATAAATTTTATTGCTATGAGTATCCCACTGCCAGTAATTGAGTTTTGTAGCTTTTCAAAGTACCATCGGCCTTATACTTGACCTTATACACCCATTCAGAGCCTATAGCTCTCTTCTCTAAAGGTACCAAATCCGAGGTATCGTTGGCTTTCAAAATAGTCAACTCCTTAATTATCCATGGCTTGCACCCATAAAGGATCTTTGCAATCTTCAATACATGTGGTTGGTTTAGGGATGGAATACAAATGATGAATATTATCATGAGAGAAAGAAGAAAGAGACTTGAAACTAATAAGATTACACCAATGAGACTTAGGAATATCACATTTATAATCCTTAAGATAGATGAGAAAGTCTGGAAGATTTTCTAGTTTGGTTATTTTCTGAAGAAATAATCACAGGTGGAGCAGAAAGTTTATCCATAACATCAACATGATATACAAGAGGGGATGCAAGATCTTGTAGTGGCGGAGAACTTGGACGATAGGGGAATCATTTGGATAAGGTATAGAAGGAGTGTTTTGTAGTGGAGAGAAATCATGTTTAGAATAGATATTTTGTGGAGTGAAATTGGCATCTGCAAGATCTGGAATGCAGCTAGGTATAGGAGTGGAAAGAGTATCATCAAGAATGAAATGAAAAAGGAAAGTGTGTTCATGAAATTCAATATCTTATGACTTGAGAAAGGTATGAAAGTGTAAATCATACACCTTATAAGCTTTCTTATTGTATGAATATCCAAAGAAACACAAGGGTGTGCACGAGGCATGAATTTATGCCTATCCCTCTTGAGAGTAGAAACAAAACACAAGTATCCAAAACTTGTGAGATGAGAATAAGAAGGTTTCATCTTATAATTGATTTCATATTGAGTTTGAAAATGCAGCACTGAAGAAGGCAATCTGTTAATCAAATAAGTTGCTGTCAACACAACCTCTCCCCAAAATAATATAGGTAATTTTTCTTTAAAAAGAAGTGCTCTTGTTGTTTCTAGAAGATATTTATTGTAACGTCACGAATTTTCCGATCTTTTTCTTAAAAACCCACGTAGCATTACTGCCGCGAGGGTCCTATAAATCCTAACCAGGCAATTCAACTTAAGCGGGTTTAAAATAAGTACTAAATAAAATTACACTTAAAGTAGCATCATAGTAAGTCCACAAGTTCACTTAAATATTATACAGATACACGGCGGAATCTTAAATACTGTCTCAAACATATTTATTACAAACATGATCATAATTTAATCAATATCCATCTTCATTTCTTGCACCTGGAAAGAAGAAAAGATAGAGAAACAAAAGAAACGCAACGCCGTGAGCTATACGAGCTCAGTAACGTGCCGGCCCCCTTCTCAGGGGAAGCA
>JAOVYX010018642.1:0-19794 GCA_035668315.1 Drosera spatulata
AAGAGTCACATAACTGAGCTTCAAGACAACCAAAAGCTGATGATGGAGATGCTCCAAGAGATGAAGCTTGCACAGGAATCCATAGCAGGTGAAGTCAATCATATTCGTACGATCCTAGAGTTTCAAAGCGGAATGGACGGCATGATTAGAGATATATGAAACTGATTCAGAAACTTTAATTGTTTCTTGGATGCACCTTAGCTAACAGTATTTTTTTTATCCTCTACGTTTTATTTTCCTTTTACATTGAGGACAATGTCATGCTTTAGCTTAGGGAAATTTTTAAGGACGAAGAATTGTTTATTTAGAGTCTTTATAAGAGTAAAAAAAAAATCAAAACATGAAAAAAAAAACTTGTTTTTAAATCTATGACTTGAGCAAAGTAAGATGATGATTTATGCCATAATAAATATTACACTAGTACATGTAGTTGAATATTGACTCTAAGGAAGTTCTGAATCTTTACTAATATCATTCTAATACATTCCTATGAGATGATCTTTTTCATGTGTAGATAGCGTTTAAGTAGCGACTTGAACTGTAGCTAGGCACTTAGAAAAAAAAACCTTCATGATCCCTTTTTATGACATCTTTTCATTTATCCACCACTTATAAGGGACCATGGAGTGGTTTTTAAAAAAAAATTGAAGAAAATTTTGAATTCTTTTGTTAAACACCCATTTTTTCATGGTAACCCTCATGCTATTTTTGCTATTTTTGGTTACTGGACAATGCTCTAGACCTATTTAGAATAAAAAGAAAAAAAAGAGAGAAAAAAAATTACAAGGCAATGTTATAAGGTGTTTTGATCCTTACCTCGATAATCAAAATTACCATCTATGGATAAAAAGGGGGACATGGTATTTAATAATATCGCTTGAAAAAAAAAAGATACAAATCCATTAGGAAATCTAGACCTCCTTTGAGACCTTGGTGGCTTTGGGAATGATCCTATATAAAGAAGCAACGGGGTGAAAAGAAAAAAAACGAATTTTGATTTGAGTTTTCGAAGTATTTTGTTTTGCTACAACTCGAGAATCTGCTTGGTGTGAAGGATTGTGAAAAGAAATGATTTGAAGAATAGCTAGATGTGATGTGAATAGAGATTAAGGATGACTTTTGATTAATATTCTTTTGACATGTGTTTAGTGTTGATTTTAGGCAATCTGATTACTTTGATGCTCGAGCTATAGAATTTTTGATTTTTGCTAGTTTTTCTTCATTTCGCATTTCTTTATTTGTTTTGAGTCTAGACTTTACTTAGGGACAAGCAAAGGTTTAGCTTAGGGGAATTTGATGTGTATGAAAACACGCATATTTCTTTATTCTAAATGTTTGTTTTATTCCTTTTGTATTATTTAAATTACGTTTTTAGCGTCTTTTTATCTTGGAATGCTGGTACTGCTGTGCTTTCATGTTTTTGACAGATTGACATGAAGTTTGGAGCAAAAATGAAGAAAGATGAAGAAAATGACAAGTTATGAGCTCAAAAAGCTGCATTTCATGATTCATAGTCATTTCACGTACTTCGAGAGTTTATACGACGAAGTTTCACAACTTTTAGCTAGATTATCATGTCTAGATGTCATTTATAAGTTTTTAGAATTTTTGATCGTCGTTTAATATTTTTAGTTTTAGTTTTAAGGTAAACAGTGCACCTGTCGCGGGCACGACAGGGTTGTCGCGGACAATCCTGATGTCGCGGGCGCGACAACCAAGTATCGCGGGTGCGACGGTGATATTTTAACAGACTTTCAGATTTTAATCTGTCGCGGGCGCGACAGGCATGGTCGCGACCGCGACGTGCCTCCAGATACAAAATAATAAGTTTCAGCCGTCGGATCGGTCTGGTTGCAAGCCCTTACCTATAAATACGTCTCTTAGGGTTATTCTAAGCATAACACAGAGGAAAAAACGCTCAGGGAGACAGAGACGATCAAGGGGGCGACAGACGCAAGAAAGACGAGCTTTGGAGAGGAAATTGAAGAGTTTTTGATCCGCAACGCATAAGAACCCGTTGAACATTAGTTTGGAACGCTACGTGCGCTATAAAATACTTGTTCTCAGTTTGTTAAACTCAGCAGAATGATTGTTTACATTATTTTACTTAATTTCATGCTTTATTCAATGATTATGTGTGAGTAGTTCATTAGTAGGGATGTGTTGATTAATTTTGATGACCTTAGATCATGAGATGTTGAGCATTTAACACAAATCATAGGTGCTTGATGAAGGATTGATGCATGAAACCTGTTAGAATTATTATATAACATGTGTATGTTAGATTGATCACCTAAAACACATATGTATGTTAGATTGATCACCTAAAACACATATGTTAAAACTATAAATCATGCTAAGTGGTTTAGTTTAGTAACTAATTGATATAATATGATTTAAGTTAATTGTCATATACAATCAATGGTTCAAATGCATGTAACATGATTAGTTTAAGCTAATTGATATGATTGTTATGAATGTTAAGTTCCATGTTATGATTCAACTCTTATGTTTTAAGTCATGTTCGAGCTAATTAAAATGATTTAGATCTCTTGAGTTAGTTTACCTATCCGAGCTAATTGGAAGTTAGAAGCTAAGGAACGTAGTGAGTTAAGCCAATATTTATTACAAACATTCCATATTAATCATTACACCTAAAATCCAAAAACATCAATGATTAATCTAAATGATTCAAAATAACTCAACCATTGTCCCTACATTTCTCTTAACCTAAGCAATGCACCTTACTATCTAGCTTTATTTTATCTTCTTTTGAGTAATTAGTTTAGCTTAGTTATTACCTTTTAAACACCCCCCCTATTCCTAGGATAGAAACTATTTCAAGTTAGTTTAGTTGAACATTCATGATTCCCTGTGGGTTCGACCCTTACTTCCACTACTGCATTAATTCTATATTCATAGAGTGAAAATGAGTGCTTATAAATACTAATTTGACGTGCTTACGACAGCATCGCATCAAAGATATTCAATTTACAAGAGGGGCCATCTTCCCTGTTTAAGAAGAATAAAAGAAACAAAGATCATTTGAACCAGATTAACCTAGTTCCGGATATTTTCTTCCAAGTCCTTTTAGACCATGGTCAAAGGAAGACACTGACAGTGAAAAATTGGTTAAAATTTTCGCATGTTTTCAGCAAAACAACAAAAACCTCTTTACCAGAAGACTAAATGAAGGACCAGAAGAGGGAAGCTTTATGAAGATATCCAAGAAGGGAAAGGCGGAAAGCTGTGCCAGCAAAATAAGATTAATGACATAGAAGTAGGACAATGAGATAGGATATGAACCTGATCAGTGTCACTACCAGCCGAGTAATTGTTCTCCCCTGCACAGGATGGATGCAAGTCAGAAGAAAGGGGGAGGATCTCAAAGTAAGCGGGCAAAACCCAACCACACACCATAATGACAAGTGCTAAGTAATTCACCTGACAGAACAACCTTGCATTCCTCAGAAACAAAATACCAGCTATTGCTGCAAAATCACAATTAATAAGTAAACAATTAAGATCAGAAAAAAGGTGAACCGTACATATTGAAAGACTAGAAAGTGCATAAGAAAGACAACTGCTTTAACCACGGAGTCACATGCGCAACTTTTATATCTCCCCAGAATAAATCACAAGCAAAGACAACTTCATTCCAAACTCATTAGACTGAAGCTCTTCGGTCCAATTCCACTTACTGCAGTATTTCTATATACTAGGCCCTTCACAAAGTTCACGAAAATAGCACACCTGGAACAAGGGGTGCATATGGCAAACGTGGTAACTACGTTCCAGAGTGTTTCGGCAAAAACGCAGTTGCCAATCACATGATTCACATATATGAGTAGCTTCCTAAATAGCACCATACAGATCCCTTGACTGCTACTATAGGTTGTTCAAGCTAAATGGTAAAAAAACTCGTGGCCAAGCTTCATCCTGTGTTCTCAAAATACTAACCTGCCTGCCACTTTAAGGCCACTTGAGAGGGCTCTCCTCTCTTCCATGATCTTAGACTGAATACACTCAAGGCCAAGAGGCTTCCTCCAAGAATTACTCCAAACCTAATGGCAGAGGTGCTACCAGTTACCATAAAGTTAAGGAAGCCACCAAGAGCTAGAATTACACCTGCAAAGGTAACAACTTCTTAGATAATTGAATTTTCAGCAATAAGCAAGTAGAGAGAACGCTGAAATATGAGCTAAAAATGCGAGTAAAGGTAAGCTGATAGTAGAGTGAGGAAGAACCGATTCGGAAGCCTACAACCAATTGACCACTTAACTTGGTTCAAGTTACGTTTCAGCAAAAAAGCAACACATACCATAGGGTATTCCAACATAGAAATCTCGAAGTTGGGAAATATCATTAATATCATCGGAGGGCGAAGCAAATATTTCAACGACATCTTTCACAGGTTCTGGTGAATGTTCAGCTGCTATGGCGAGATATTCTTTGCCCTCCTGGCCAAGTTCCCTTGTGATGACAGCCAAATCATATCTTGCCTGATCAGCATGGATTTTCAACTTTTCAGCAGTTTCTTTGAGGACAGTCATTGCCTTCTTTGAATACATTTCGTATGCTTCTTGAGACACACCTTGCAACTTCAGCGCCTGCTCTTTAAAAGAAGCCAACACCTGTTCCCAAGCTTCTTGTGAAGCTGTATCACTTTCATGAAGATTGTTCTTGTCTTCCTCTAATTCTGGCTCTGATGACTTCTAGGACCAAAGCGCAATATGAAATGACATCAGGATACACTTCCAAAAAAATAGCATGACCAACTCGTGGAAATTAATCAAGCACCATAAAGATGGGGGAAAAAAAATCTTACGAAACTCCTGAATCACAATTGAATACCAGACACATAAAGAATTACTGGATGGGGTTAAACTGGAGTAGCTTCTACCTTAGAATATCATCCTCTAACTCTGCATTTCCTAAGAATGCTTTCAGGATGCTTCTAGAATGAAGTTCCTCTATCCGGAATGACATAAGCAAACAACCTATCACTTGAATAATGGTGCAAACAGCCAAAGAACAATTTGCCAAAACCAAAACAATTTTCTGCTAAAATCTTACGCATAAAGAATGCTTTCAGGATGCTTCTTAGACGCTGATGATAAAATCTTTTAAATTGTCTGATAAGGAAATATCTATGATATCCTTGCTTTTTGACAACATTGTTCTTTAAAAAGCAAATAACAGCTGAACGAGCTTTATTTCAAATAACTCCTTAGCCTTGTCATACATTCTTGTCCTGTATGTAGACCATTGTTGATTGTAAATTCGTACTCCAGAAAACAGTGCTTCCACATCCAGTATTAAACTCGATATAGAGACGAACTTCATAGAACTATGGATGCATTCATCATTACGCATAATCATTTCAATTTAGAGTAAGAAGTGATGATCAGATGAGTTTCGTGAACAAGATGATGAACTTAAGTTAGATCTTACCCCACGAGCACCACGCCAATTTTGAAGAGGAGAAAAACGGTGAAATGGTGAAGTCAATGAAGTTGAACGAAAAATCAGAGGAAGCAGGAAAGAGTAGGAAGAGAGTGTAGGAAGATTTAGGAAGCTCACCGAATGATCAGCAGAGGCCGCAAACGCAAAAAGAGAGCGGTTGTGCGCCGCTCTGCAGAAATGAAGAGGCCCGACAGTCACTCGAGCACTGCTAGCAGCAGCAGCAGGAGGAGGAGGAGGATGAGGAACAGATAACCTGAGAAAGTGAGGCCGGAACGGAGATCTAGGAGACGTTGTAGAAGAAGAGGAACGAATGGCAATGGGAGAAGCTCTGTTGTTGAGCGGCAGCCCCAAGCTCGGGTTAGGGTTAGGGTTCGCCAGGTACCTGCTCGCCATCGCCATCGCCGGCACCCCTCGACAGTACTGCTCCGCCGATGACTAACAACACGAGAGAAAGAAGCGGTGGGAGAGAGAAGAGAGGTCTCCCAGGGAGGCAGGCGAGAATCCAAGGTTGCCTCGTCGATAGATGCCCCTGTTGTACGTGGGTGTTAACGGGGTCGGTTCGTTAATCGATTTGATTTTTTATCGATTTGATTTCAATAATTTAAAATTAAAATTATATTTATTAATTAATCAATTGGAAAAAAAATTGTTTTTAAATGGTTTTATTTGTATAATTTTTTACGATCTTATCTTAAATATTTTAATTATATATATCATTTATTAAAATAATTTATAAATTTTTAATACATATATTTTTAAAAATAAATAAAATATATCAAATAAAAAAATGACATAAATTATACTAAAAATATATGAACAAATGATTTTCTTACTAATCAAATAAAAAATATTTGACAAAAAAATAAAAAACAAAGACAATATTCACAATATTAAATATATTAGGTTATCATACATTTAAAGTAATGTAATGTGTTTGATATTTAAGTTTAACAATCTTAAATAAAATAATTATGATAATTAATTTTAAATGATTCGTTAATAGATCATAAACGATTCAGTTAATCGATTTATAGGTTCGGTTCGTTTTTAAATTGCGGTTTCTTTTCGTACCAAAACCGAATCATTTAATAATCGATTCGATCGGTTTTGGTTTATCGATTTCGGTAGCGGTTCGATAATCGATTCGACCTCCGTTTTAACAGCCTTAATTGTACCTACGTTTTCTTAGCTTAATCAAAAAAACTACTCCATCCGTCTCATAAATTTTATAATACATATATATTTTTTATATTATATTATATATATAAATATAAATCTCGTTTTTATTTCAAATCATTTTTTATCGTCCCGAAATATATATTACGTTGAAATACATAACTTACACAATCATTTATATTTCACGATAAATTTATAAAAAATACATTTGATCGTTAATGTACATATATTAAATTTTATATCGATATACGTATAAAATCAAAACGTTGTATAATTTATAAGATGAGGGAGTACTTACGTCGGATGTACGTTGATAATCAACATCCAAACCAAAAAGAAAAAGAAAAAAATAACGTTGTGAGGGAAAAGTTTCACAATAATTTCTATATATCCGTCAATTTTAATCAAACAAAATTTTTAAAAAAAAATAAGATTTATAATTTTATATTCAATATTTTGGTTGTGACAGAGAATGAGAACAGTTTGATATGACTCAAATTTTTAATGTCAGCAATCTATCTAAGGCTTGGGGAGGTTTGATATTGTTGTTTAAAATTTGAGAAATCAAAATCAATAAAAGAGATAGAAAATCAATAACGAAAATATGAATTAATATATAAAATAATTTCTCCATCCTCAAAAAAATTACAATACTTATTAATTTGGAATGTGTCCAATAAATTACAACATTATCTTATTTAGAAATTTTTTTCTACAAAATATCAAAACAGTCTTACTTTGTATTTTATATCACCTTAACTCATCCCATTATTTTTTTCTTCTTTTCTTTTTCTCACTCTCTCATTCACACAAATCAAAGAGCAAATTTGTCTTACAACAAAAATCAGCACACATAAATTATCGTGTCAGATCAACCGGTTATAATTCTTTTACGACTGAAGGAGTAAAATGATTTTGTGAAAAAGAATCTTGAATATTACACACATATGAAACAGAAAATAGAAAGTAAAAATCATTTTATTTTATTTTTTTTGGTGTTCTATTTTTTATTTTTGTTTCATGCATTTAAAAAATAAAAAATAAAAAATAATATCAAATAATTTTATTTCATCAACCAATAAAATTAAAAAAAAGAAAAAGAAAAAAAGAGTGATGCCAAATAGACCCTTAGTTAACTATCCAATGCCCAAAAACCTAGGTATGACTATCTTTTATCTCGTGTAGAATGGTGAAACATCATGATGGTTTAATAGATAATATTCTTCCCATCCCAAATTTATTGCAATAATTTTTCTAAAATGAATGTCTTATTTTTATTGGAACATTATCAATTTTAGAAAGTTTTTTTTTTTTGTTTGATAAGAAGACTATTTTATCCTTATCACTTCCCTCTTTTTTCTGGCTCTACCACCCACTCTCCTTGCCCTCTTTTCATCATTAGTTGAGGATAATTTATTACGAAAATATGTATCTAATTTAAAATTAATTCATATAGTTGATTTTATATCATAAAAATAAAGATTTTTTAAAAGATTTTATTTTACAGGATCATTGTTACAGAATCTTTTCTTTTATGATATTAAATACGTCAACATGATTGATTTTAAATCAGCCCCATAAACTCCAATTGATTAATCTAAAGAAGAAAAAAGAAGAAAAAGATAATACTCACTCCATCTCAAAAAAATACAACACTTTGATAAGTTTTTGTTTCAATATGAGCCAATATCTAATCGTCACGTAACCGTTATTACGTGAAAATACATAACTTATAATCCTTCGTCTCATAATATAAAGAGCACTTGTTTATTTGGGTCATTTCAAAATATAATTAATATATCATATTTAGTAATATTTTCACTAAAAAAATAACAAAATTACCACTATATCCTATTATAAGTGGTACAATAAATCCGACCATCACTCAAAAAAAATTGAAAAAATTATCCGAAGATACCACATAACAAAAAAAAAATATCAATAAATATCACCCTTCTTATTTTTTTCAACCAAGTATCCCACTAATATTTTTTAAAAAAAATAAAATCATGATTTCCTTATTCATTTGTCCTCTTCTTTTTCATTTTTTTCATAAAAAAAAATTTGCTTTCTTATTTCCGTGGATACAATTAGACTCTTTTCATATTTTGGTATGCTGATGAGTTTTTATTTTGATTCAACATATCCGACGTTCATTGTTCTTCTTCTCACCATAAAAAAATAACATTGTCTCACGTCTCCATGTTCGAGCAATGTTTCCTATTATTCATCAAATCTATTGTCGTCCTCGTCTTTAGTTCGTCGTCCTATTATTCATCAAATCGTCGTCGTCCTCGTCTTTAGTTCGTCGTCCTATTATTCATCAAATCGTCGTCGTCCTCATTGTTAGGTCGTCGTCTAGTAGTCGACGTTAGTTCGTCGTCATCGTCATCATTGTTGGTTCGTTATCGTGGTTAGTACGTCATCGTTGTTGGTTCGTTATCGTCGTTAGTACGTCATCGTTGTTGGTTCGTCGTCACGAGTTCGTCGACGTCATCGCCAGTTCGTCGGACGATCGTCGCTTCATCGTCGTCGTTATCGTCGGATTTAAAAATAATTTATTTCAGAAAATTGAATTTTGAATTGAATAATTATATTTGGGAAAATGATCTTTTAATTGATTACGAGTTACCTAATAAAAATGAAATAATAATGGGATACTTTTATATAATTAAAGCTGGATAGGAGTACCTATCAAGAATCTGTAATACCTTAAAAATTTTACGATAAATTATTGTCTCGATAATTAATAAAAATAGTATATTATTAAACATCATTATTTATTTAACAGGATTATAAAATTTGTTTGTCGAAATTATGACGAAAATATATTAGGTATGGGTAAATTAAACCCTGTTATACAAATACATGGGATTTTTTTTTTTTTTCAAATCCGTTTTGCTCCGATTTACCTAAATCCTACCACTCACTCTCACTCACTCACTGCCTAAGCCTAACTCCCATATTTTTAACAAAGTACACCACCAGAGCATATCACCACCATAATTTCACTTCAATGTAACGCTATCAATTTAACTCCTCTCCTCGTCATCTTCTCTTGTGTACATGGAGATATAGAGGATGACAAGACATGACATCATCACACAAATACCTCTCAAGGTTCAAACTATCATCTGTTGGAGCTCGTCCTCACTATTAGTATCATGGTAAATGAAGGTGAGTTTCATAATAATTATACGAAGATTAGAAATTTTGTGTAAAATCTTATAATGTTTGATAAATTTTGAAATTAATATATGTTGAAGGCTTATATGTCTACTTTTTAATGAAATTAATAGATCATGATTTAAAATTATGAATCTCAAGATATAAATTAAAACGTACAGATATGTTAATCTATAAAACTGATTATAGAACTAACTTGGTAACTTGATTTGAAATTACACAAAAAGAGTAAGAAAACGAGTCTTATATATAGAAAGCCCTTGAAATCTAGTTTTCAGAACAGTTTAAAAATCTAGATTTGGAGTTGTATACAAGGATTTATGTATTGATTAGTAAAGAAAAGGTCAAACTATTTGATCTAGCAGAAAATATAAACTTGAACGAATAAACTGCTGCTATTGGTAAGGTTTCGTAACAGAAATTTTCATTCAATGAAAATATTATGAAGCCTACTTTATGTAGAATTTTACGAAACGACTTTTGAAGTTGTATAAGAAAAGTTATAGAATTAAACATGTCGAAGGGTCATGTTGGACAGAAACTGAAAATGAACCGTTTTAACCCCGAAACAATTTCAAATGTTCACAAACACTTGTAATGATGACAAATACATAAAATCATCATTATAAACTATCAAAATAAGTATCAAAGACTTTTTTCAAAGCTTGACATCACCACGTAACATTACTATGATGGTTTTTCAAGAAGTACGAATAAATATACTTAATTTCATAACGTGATCATTCACAAAGGTATGTCTTAACACGCATATCCTATTATAATATAGGACTCGAAAACGCTACTCGTTGTCACTTAAGGACGAGGCTGAACATGTGCACGCGAAGAACTGTGATAAAAGATAACGTTTAAATTCATTGTGTGTGACGATGCGTATTATTATACCGTGAGTATAATAATATGCATTTGAATCTTTGGACGTAGTCACTAAATGTGACTGACGTAAAATAGTGACTGTAATTGTTTTGTGCTATGCGTTAAATACTGAGTGTTGTGAGGTGTTGTTGCATTGTGTGTTATGTCTTATTTGCAGGTATAATGAGGGCGAATATGTGAAAAGAGTGTAAATCTATCAATTGATGAGATAACTCCGTGGTATAAATACAAAGAGCGTTGTGTCTGTCACATGTGTTATACAATGACTTGGTGGTGACATTCTTTCATCGACTCCGGATTGGCTGATCCGGATTGGCTGATCCCCTTTCGCGGATGTTACTTTTGCTAAACCTGAATGAAGCTTATCTCTAAAATTAAATAAGTCTCGTCAAGGGTACAATTATAACGTTGAGGATATCTATTGTCTGTCGTTTCTGTGTGATTGACATGATGGTAAATAGAATAAAATCTTGAGTGAACTATTAAATGCAGCAGTCCGTGAGACTTAGACTGGGACCTGTCGTGACACAATATCATTGCCTCAGTTTGTTGATATGGAGGTCTTGACTGTCATTATCTTAAAGGGTATGACGGTAGTAAACGACGTCGATAAGATCTGAAGTGTCGATAGACGCATACGTGGTGTTAAGTGTGCTCATGTGACTAGGGTGAATCATTGGTATGCTTGTGATGATAATTATGAATGCCAGATTGGCATGATAATTTCAAAGTGCTGGAACAAAAGATCCAAGTGGTCATTTCTTTTCTCTTTTTTTTTATTACATCTTCTCTCGTGTAACCCCTGATAAGAGGACCGACACGTTATTGAGCTCATATACCTCACTTTTATTATTTTTCTGTGCCTTTCTTCTTCTCTTTGTGTAACGCCCCGAGTTCACACGCTGGATGACATGTGGACGTTATGACGTCACTGACTGAATCGTGACAAGGCCAAATAACCAAATGGGTTTAGAGGTATAGATATCAAGGAACTATAAATAGTAATCACATTAGTCGCTTACAGTTTCAATGCCTGTTTAAGTGACAACATAGGTTCAAACAGTAATACAGCTCAAATATTACAATGGGCAAAATGATAATCGATGTGATATGACACTCAAACATATGAGACCATCGACAGGAATGCAAGCTCGTACTATGACCCTCCAAATACAGCTGAGGGCATATCTGCAAATGAAACACATAACCGTGAGCAAAAGAAGCTCAGCAACCTAAGGTGTAAGAATCTCATTTACAGGGGGCTTCCGCTAACAGTTATGGCAACCGTCAAAAGTCCCTAACAATATTTTGGTATATATATTAGAAGAATATAAGCGTCATATCAAATAGTATTGTTTTAATACATTCTTACGTATTCGTATCGCTCTTACAAGTATTTTCTTTATATTTGCTTATAGTTCATATCTTAACTTGAAAGACAGACTTCAAGGATAGGACTGACTCAGAGTACAGAGGTAGAAAATCAATCGTCAGTCGGCGTACCCAGTAGATTATATTTTCGCACCTGCATATTTCGTGCGTCGTCTTGCACCTCTTGTGCACTTTCAATGAGGCACCGGATGCCAGCATTGAGATAATTTGGGTCTCCCTGCAGAGAGTCTCTCGTGACCCTGCCACAACGGCGTCGAAATCGCCGAATGCATGCAAAAAGGATGGGGAATGTCTACCGCTCCCTAACTAGTTCTTACCCGTGACGATGACTCGAGATAAAACACTGGAGTCCACTGACTCAGCCAAAATCACCAAGACTGTTCAAGAAGTAACGAATGATCTCAATGGATCAAAGAAGGGACGTCGTGTTCGACCTTCTCAATATTTTCAGGAAGAACGACCAACAATTTAACTGATTCAAGAAGAGACGTCAAAGTCAACCTTAACAGTTCAAGGACACGATATGTTTTGTTCTTTCGTTTCTCCTTAGTTCACATCATTTAGACAATGCAACTAAGCTCTACATCCCTGTGTCCTTTTTATTTAAACATTTAGAGGTCATTTTCATTTATTTTCCGATAGAATATATATGTTATAATGATGCGTATTCTACCCCCTTTCAACCCCGATACCCCACATCACACGACAAACATGTAAAATAATTATTTTCGATCTCGATACTAGTGTCAAAACTTGTTATTACAACCTAATCGCCCCTTGATATATTTAGTACCCTATAGTACATGAATCCCGGGTTCGAGTATGATTCATAGTATCACCACACCAAGCATACATATATATATATATATATATAATGAAATACGTTCATAGTATTTTAGGATCATAATTAGCATTTATTTAGCGTACGCATGGGTAACGTCCCCGGATTTCTGTACCGAAAGAGACGTGCGCGTTATGCCGTCACGGACCCAGTCCGTAATAAGGCCAAGCAAATCGAATGGGTTCAGGGGTATAGATGTCAAGAAAACTATAAATAGTAACCATAATCATAGCTTATAACTTCGAATACCTATTTAGGTATAACATTGAAGCGGAAGCAATGCAGATTGCTTATTACATTAAACAATATAGACATCCTCTGATCTGCTATAATATCCAAAAGAGCGTGATATAATCTATATGCATGCAAGCTCACTAAGCGCCTTCAGGTGCTGTTGGGGGCATACCTGTAATTGAAAAACATAACCGTGAGCTAATGAAGCTCAGTAACCTCAGGTGTATGAATCCCAATTACAGGGAACTCCCGCTAACGGCTATGACGACCGTCGAAAGTCCCTAAAATATTTTTATATATATAGGAAAAAATGAGCAGCATATCAAACAACATCACTTCTCATTGCTTTATATGTCTTTGTATCACTTTTAAGAGTCATTCCTTTCTATTGCATTTATTCAGGGTTCATGACTCGACTCAGAAAAAGCGACTACTCCAAGGATATGACCGACTCGGAGTACAGAGATAAAATGTCAATCGTCAGTCGGTTTACCCAATAGATTTTATATATTCACACCTGCCTACTCTGTGCGTCGCCTTACACCTCTTGTACGCATTCAATGTGGTATCGTTTGTCAGCATTGAGATAATTTGGGCCTCCCTATAGAGAGTAACCCGTGGTCCAGTCACAACGACGTAGAAGCCGCTGCATGCATGCAAAGAGGATGGGGGATGTCCATCGGTTCTTAGCTAGTTCTCACACGTGACGATGACTCAGAGGATAATACAGGAGTGCAATAACTCAAACAAAGCCATCAAGGCTATTCAAGGAATACAACAGATGATCGCAATGGATCAAAGAAGGGACACCATGTTGGACCTTCTCAATAATTTCAGGAAAACGACCAACGATCCAACGGATCCACAAGGGATGTCAATGCCGTCCTTATCAGTTCAAGGAGGCGATATTTCTTATTCGTTTGCTTATCATTGGTTCCCATGGATAGTGTAACTATGCTCCACATCCCCCGTTCCTATTTTATTAATCGTTCAGCAGTCGCTTTCATTTATTTCCCGTGAGGGTATATACATTATAAGGGTGCATTCTAGTTCATTTCGACCCCAAATACCCATCACATGTCAAACGTGATCGTATATGCACATTTGACGTTATATTTTCATGCGTATGGGTTATATATCTCAAATACGCATTTAGATTTAAGGTTCGATACACGAAATTGTTGTTTTCTTGGTCAGAAGGCCGTCACGGCCGTGACTGACGCTTTCGTGGCCGCGACGGCAGTCGCAAACGCGACCCAGGCCATTGCGGACGCGACGGTATTGTACAGCCAAAATCCTATTTTTTCCCTGTCGCGGGCGCGACCCAAGATGTCGCGGTTGCGACTGTTCATCAACCCAGAATGTCCAGAACTCATGTCCGATACCCACGAATCCCTCATTTATCATCAAAACGCATCCAAACCATCGTAAACACATCAAACACAGCATATACACTGCCCACACATACACGAACGTGCTTAAATCATGTGAATGAATAAAAGAGGCGTCTCGGACGAGTGAGATTATCTCGAACGCATTTGATTTTCTTAAGCACACGATCACACGAACGGATCCTTTGATGTTCTCTAGACGAGCTGGCGATGCTGATTCTCTTCTCCGGCTGCTGCTACTGTCCTTCGTTTGTGTTGGCGTCGTGATGATGATGAAGACGATGATGGTGTAGGCGTGGTGGTGAGACGATGAAGATGATGATGATGATGAGTGATGATCGATGTTGGAGACGATGGTGGCGTTAGCGGAGCTGCTGCGTTGGCTGGCTTGTGTGGTGGAGGCAGGTGAGGTAAGGGCATGAGTAGGAGTGGTGGTAGAAGTGGAATTGTGGAAGTGACGGGAGACTGTGGAGAAATAGGTCGGAGTCTGCCTCAATGTAAAATTATCATGTTCCGTCCCAAGATACGTCTCGTTCAGTCTATATTCACCCAAATTTCGTAATATTAATCCATCGATAATTTATTTGCATCAATAGATTTATCCCGTATACGAAAATATGACCTCTCGAGTCATAATCCATTATTGATGGGATTAAATTTGCTAGCACTTACGCACAACGTTTATAACGTTATATCGTTATAACGTTATTCGTTCGTAGTATTTATTAGCACGTTCAACTAGTCATTCCAAAATATTCCATCATCATATTTGATTTAATAATCAAATATTTTGTTGGATTTAAATATACAACCTTTAAGCACGACTATTTTAATTCGCGATGTTATATTTAACGTCTTTTATTTGCGTTTTATTTACGTACGTACTATACGTATGCTATATATTCATTTTTAAATTCTCAAAAATTTTCGGGTATTACAGCATGTGTCCATGCATGCAGCCATACGTATTTTATCGCAACCCTAGTTTCGTTATCGTCTTAACGGACCAACCAAGCAAACAAACATATCATCGCCCTTCTGACGGTATCCTTCTCATCACATTCATTATAACACATCATATTGATGAATTATTAAGCCTGGGACGGATCGAGAAGGTCTAGGTTACTTTTGAAGCGTGTTTAACCCTAGTTTTACTTAGGGTTAAAAAAACCTTAGAAACCCTAGAACCTTTGATACCCAAATGTCACCTGACGCTATCCAACTTCCGTCACTGCTCTGTCTCCGTCATCGTCACTGTTGGTTGCCGGAATGTCGCCAGAATATCGTCGGAAAATTCGATGAGGCTTTTTTTTAGCTTGTTTCTGTTCAAGTTTCAAAACCCAGGACACCCAAACCTTATCCCCTTCGCTGCCTGTCTGCCATCGTCTTCCTGGAGCCGCTGGTGCCCGAAGGATATCGTCGGAATGCTGAGGTTGCTGGTGGCGATGATGATGAGTCCAGGGGCGGTGGTTCACGCGCGTATGAGAGTTTCTCGTGGTCACCGGAGGTCGTTGGTGGCTTGGGAACGTCGGGTTGCTGGTGGTCGAAGGTTGTGGTTCGTTTGGCGTGATGGTCATGCTGGTGACGAGTGGGGATGGTGGCTGCGGTGGTGCGGTGATGATATGGTGATTGTGTTGGTGTTGTCGTGGTGAAATGATGGTGGCAGCGGAGTGGTCATGATGGTGATGGTGTTGGTGGTCAAAACAATGGCAATGATGGTGTGGTGCTGCGTTGGTGACGAAGGCGGGGGTGTTGGCGGCTTGGTGGTCGGGGCAGTGTGACGTGAGTGTGGTGATGATGGAGAGGAGCCGGTGATGATGATGATGATGATGATGGTGACGGCTGCGTGGTGACGATGATGAGGAGGCGATGAAATGGCGACGGCGACGACGGAGTCTGGCGATGATGAGGGCAGCTGCGGTTAAGTTAATGGAGATGGGAAGAATGATGAAGAAGAAGAAGAAGTAGGAGGCGGGAAGGGAGTGTGTGGGAGGATGCGCACGTGCGGGTTATTTCGTTCTCCTTCAATGTCTCATTTAGTCTATAATTTACCTAAATTTTGTAATATTAATTCATCAATAATTTATTTGAGTCTATATAATTATCCCACGTACAAAAATATCGTGTCTCATGTAATAATCCATTATTTATGGAATTAAAATCGGTAGTCCTAACGCGCAATATTTATAACGTTATAACGTTATTAATTTGTAATATTTATCATCGCAACAATCATTTAATTATCCTAAATATTTCATAATTATATTTGATTTAATAATCAAATATTTCTTGGGTTAATCCTGTAACCTTTAAACGCGACTATTTTTAAATTCGTAACATTATATACCTCTAATCCTCTCTATAGTGTTCATATTTAACATCTTATTATTCGTGTATTTATTACATACGTACTATACGTCTATATATATATATATATTCATTTTTAAAATTCTCAAATTTTTCGGTTATAACACTTTGATACAGAAGCAAGACCTGAAGAAGAAGTGGGACCTAAGATTTGATGTTAGATGTAGCTTTTGTGTGAAAGATATTGTAATCTTAGAAAGAGTTGTAAATTCCGCTGCAAAGATGAACTTATATAAAGCTGTAAATTATTTTGAGATATGATTGAGTGCATCAAAAAAATCTAAACTAAAGATACATAAATGAACTTAGCTTAATTCTTATGACTAAACCAGAAAATATAGTTTTTACCTAATTGAGACGTTGGGTCGAGTGACAGTGACGTCATATGTTTCATTAATAATGAAAAGTTGGGACGTTACAAATTCTCCCAAAAAATATTCTTTTTTTATCAAATTTTATAAAAAAATCAACACACATAAATCCGCATATTGGGTCAATCAGTTGTCTATATTATAAGTCGAAGAAAATATTATAATTAATATTTCATTATAAATTTACGTAAAATAATATTTTATCATTCCACAGTGCCCGACAAAATTATCCTCTACAAACCTCCATTTATTTGCCACAAAAGGACGAAAGGAGTAGAACATACATTTGAATTCCTTTTTTCTCTTGTTGTGAATGTTGATAAAATATAAATGAGGATTTTCGGCTATTATTTGGAAGGATAACTGGATGAGTAACGTTTTTTTTTTTATACTACTATGATATGAAAAGCGAATGAAAAAGTTTCTCCTATAGTTTTTATAGAGCTATGTTGATGAGATTATGCAATGCATCTAGTAATCTAATGATTTGCTTTTGGACACTATTCTGAGGTGAAATCTTCTTTCTTACCAATTGGTAGTACCAAATAAAGGAGGAGAAGAGCAAAGCAGATACATACAGAAAGAAAGGAATATATGCACAAGCCACGATGTCGAGCTATGAATTTCTTCCTTGGAAGTGCCAAGAATATAGTGGTATCCTGATCCATACTCCACTGCATACATACCAAACAGAGAAGCTGCAGAAAGATTCTTGTCAAGATTCCATCATCAATAATTCAATGCGAAGGAAGCTAGCCAGAAGAGCCTACAGTCCCGTCCATGAGCATGAGGGGCCTGCAATCTTTTTGGTTATACAGGGTCTAAAAGCTCTTTTAACTCTGGTAAACCCAATAAAACAAAGTGCAGGCTAATTATGAACCAAGCTCAAACTTCCCTCTATAAATATCCGACTGTTGAGGTACCCAAGGAGATCGGGCACTGACTATGAGCAAACATATTGACCATCAATCACATATACTCTCTCAACACAACTAGCTAGGATGATCTAGCAGATGGATCGGGTTAAAACAATGATTGATACAAACCACGATTGTGGAGAAAGCATGCTAATGGATGGTTTTGAGCGCCTAAGCTTTGAGATTCAGCTCAAACAAGCCATACTTAAGAGGAGCCTCTCGGAGTCCATTGCGGAACGTACCAACAACCTGGCACCAGTACAAACATCACAGGGCCTCTTAATTGGTCAAGAAGTGAAGCAACAACGCCAACATGGGGATGGCATTGGCTGGTCTTCGTCCATGTTCAAGAAAGTTATGAAAAAGCTGCTCAAACCCATCTTAATTGGTCGGAAGAATGACGCACTTGGCAAGGGAAAACCACAACAGAAGAACAAGGATGAGTACCTGCAGGATGGTCAGCCCCAGCATTTCGCACCTCGGAGAAGCAGGTTTAGCAAATCTGTAAGGCTTTGATTCCACCCCCGAATCAAACTGCGTGGGCCGGTAGATATTGTCAAGTTACCGAGTAATTTTTTGGATCTCCTTGTACTTCTGCACTCAGAGGTTTTCTTTTTCCAACTTTTCATATGATCTGCAGACCAAGTCACGTACGTTCCAGAGAACAAGCAAGCCAAATGTTGGCCATAAACCCGCGTCATAAGAACTAGGAATTCCACCAAACTCAGCTCTGGTAAATCGTAGGTAATCTGAGTGGCTCTATTAACTAGAGAGAAAACGAAGAATAAAAGGCCACAAACAAAACTTTCTTGTTTTTCTTCCAGAGCTCTATGTCGTGAGCTTTAATCCGTTACTATTGCAGCAGTTACTGCTGTTTTTCGTAAAGACAGGACAATAATGGATAACCAGAGTAATTTTCACAACTCAAACAAACAGTTCAAAAAAAAAAAAAAAACAGGAATGTTAAGGGATACCCAGCAGAGCCCCATACCACAAGCTAGATGAAGGATGCAATCAAGCTCCATCTGACTCTAGGAAAGGGTTAGCAATCTCATCGGTACCATCCGTAGGAGCAACAAGCATCACAGTAGGTCCTCTGCAAACCTGCATCATTATGATCATCATAAGCAACATCAGTATCAAACCATCATCACCCGATCATCTTCGGTAAAAAAGAAAGGCCTAACTGGCCATCCTTCAAAACCAAGATAACTACACTCTGTTTTTCCTTTGTTGCATTTTCTCGCCATCATACTTATCCAGATACCCAGATTGAGAACAGACTCTTTCCGCTAAGTCATCTTCCTTAAAAAAAAATGCAAGCAAGCAAGCAAGTCAACAAACAATCTGAGAATCATTTCAAAAAAAAAAAAAAACCCAACCAAACAAACAATCCGAGAACGACTGAAAAGAAAGACGATGACCTACAGCCACACACAGCATCTTCATGGGATTCCTCAAATGGTCATTGACCATACTAAAGTTACACTCTATCAATATAGACGATTGAATTTACTGATGCTCTACTGTTCATATCCTCTCTCTTTTTCGTATCGTCT
>JAOVYX010018643.1:0-19785 GCA_035668315.1 Drosera spatulata
GTTGAACACATTATTGAACACGTTTTTCTCAATATGCATCACATCAAGATTATGACGGATAAGAAGCTTACTCCAATAGCAAAGATCCCAGAATATACTTTTCTTACTCCAACTGTGGCTCCAATGAAACCCGACTGCATCAACAGGTAAGTCATACATCAAACACTACATAGTCGTAGGAATTGATGATTCCCTTTGAAGAAGCTCATCTCCACTATGAATCTCGATCGGGGCGGTCAACGCTATCTTATTCTTCAAAAACCCACTCTTATTCCACCGAAAGGGATTATCCATAGGTAGAAATCGACAATGACAATCAAACTAGGAATGCTTGCCTCCATGCTTGAGGTGGAATGACTTCGTGCTCTCCATTCAATAAGGACAAGCCAAGCGTCCAGCTGTACTCCACCCCAATAACATTCCATATGCAGGAAAATCACTGATAGTCCAAAGCAAACAAGCCCTCATGTGAAAAGTTTGTCGTTTATGAACGTCGTATGTCAGTTTCCAACCGACCACAACTCTTGAAGCTCCTTGATCAAAGGCTGCAAATAAACATCAATTATTATAATTCTAGCGACGGTTCCATTGCTAGATTCATTTAAATTAGCGACGGACGTTGACATTTTCGTCACGAAATTTCCTTTTCTTTTCTGGGAAAATATTTAGAGACGGTTTCTATCGCTAAGAGTTAAAAATGGAGACGGATTACATCCGTCACGAAATTGTTCCGTCGCTAAATACTATTTTTTTTGTAGTGAAAATACTAGCTTTATCAATTTAATTTGGCTCAAGTTCCATTTAGAACACTTGTATATGGATTATCCAACTAACTGAAAGTCAATCACTACGAGTTTATGCTCAACTTCAATTTAATCTCTAATAATAAAAAACCAAACTAAAAAATACACGCTAAAAAAAATCTAGAGACATTCTCGATAAATACAAATAAAAATAACCAAACACAATCCATAATTAAAAATCTATTCACACACTCTCGATTAATTAAACCTAAAGCAACCTAATCACAAAGTTTAGGTTTAACAATCAAAGTTTAGGTTTATCAAACTAATCACAAAGTTTAACCTAAATCGACCAAATCAACACAAATCCGACCTAATCAATTAAACCTAAATCAACCTAAATCAACATGAATCAACCTAGACACGTTTCAAAGTTTAACAACCCCGGATCAAGACATAATCTTGATCCCTGCGAAGATACCAAATCATCCAAACCAACCTGCGACAAAACATCCAAAAACCCCAAATCCTTCAAACAACCCAAATCATCCAAACAACCTTCAAATCAACCCAACAATCAATAATAACTAAATCAAAGGTTTAATTAAATAAAAGTTAAGAAATTCACTTTAGTGACTTGGGGATTTTGAGATGTGGACTTGTTAATGAAAAAGACTTTGCAACTCAACTATCCCGACAACCACAACTCCTCCAACGATCCACAGACAGCTACGGTGGCGAGCTCCGATGTCGGTGGCGGTGGCAACCTCCGGCAATAGTGGGCAGCAATTTGGAGGAGAGGTATGTGGTTTGGGGATGTGGGAGATGTAGGAGAGGTGGTGGGGCGACCTTGGACAACGGCCACCTAAGGAGGACGACGACCGGCGACCATGGGACGGAGTTCGGACAGTTTTTGGGATGGCGGTGGAGTTTCGTGGAGTTTGGTTGTGAGGAAAATGAAAATGGGTAAACCGATTTCGGGGTTATGAAATTCACGTAGCGACCGATTTAGGTTGCCATCGCTAATCTAAGATGGAAATGGCCCAACCATCACTAATTTGCGACTACTCCATCAATGTTTTGCGACGAAAAAAGTTTTTGTCGCAAATTATAATTAGCGACGAAAAAAGTTCCTTCCGTCGCTAATTAGTGACTACTAAAGTTTATGTTGTCACCAATGAACTGTTTTTTTGTAGTGCGACGTTGACGGCGATAGGGGTTAAGGTTAGGGTTGTGAATAATGATGACAGTTAGAGTTAGGGGCTTGTTGATGGTAATTTACTTGAATACAATATATTTCCTTTTCTAGTTACAGAAGGGGCAAATTGGGATTTCATGTTTTTTTATTGATTGATAATAAAAGTTCTGCACTATGACTCATTGGTAATGAATGAAGTTAAAATCAACTAGTTGGTAATTCTCTCTTCCTTTTATGAGAAGTTCATGATTTTTCAAATGAATATTGTAAATGAGACTGTTAATGTATACATGATCGACCAAAAAAAAAAAAAAAAAGAAAGAGACATACTTGCTAGGTAATTTACAAATTAATCCACCGTTACATATGCTAAATACTTTCTTCGTCCCGTAAAAATTACAATACTTTGATCCAAATCGGGAATTTTATGTGTGTGTTGAATTTGTATTGATTAATAATAAAACTACGATTTATTACAACAGCTGTGAGAGGAGTTAATGGGTGTAATATAGTTGATGTTGATGTTATGCCATATCAAATTAGGGAATATTATAATTTTTATGAAACGAAGGAAGTATATATTACATCAACTTTGATTTTAGTTTAGTTGAAATGTAACCAAAATATGAAATCATGTAACAATTGTAGATGCTTGAAGTTTGCATTATTTTTGACATTGATTTTTTGACCTTTGTCCTCTATAAATATATCCTTATTGTGTAGAAAAATAAGTAGAGAGAAAATTAAGGTTTCCAGAGCGATACACAAGAGAGAGAGAGCGATTTCAAAAGGGAAATCATTATAATCTGACTCCTTCATTAATGAGTTTTCTTTTCCCTTGTGTTTTTTCTTCCCTTTCAGGGCTTTTTCCACTTAAATTTGATGTTATTTTTCGTCCTTATTTATTATCAATTGTGCTTTTGAATTGATTGATTGTCTGCTGGATTAAAATTCTAGGGTTATCTCAAGTGTTAAATCACAACAAGTGGTATCAGAGTAGGATTAATTTTTTAATAATCAGCCGAGACATCCGCTGTCATCAGCAGAGATCCCATCCTCAGTGTTTGACGACTAGTAAGTTGCGTCAAAACGCAAGCGTACGTGTCGTGTACTAAGTAATAAGTGAGTAAAGATATCGTTCCCAGAAGGACCTAGTATTCTAGCAATCGAAGTATGGTAGCTAACCTTGGGTCAAAGAAATCGAATGTGGAGAGGTTTGAATGTTAAACAAGTTCTACTAACTAAATATCTAAATGTGCTTATCTAACTTGGATAGAGTCGAGTTTAAGATATAGGAGAAGAGTGAGGTTGTGATTTCGTCTTTCGCTTGTGTGTAGTTGCTAAGTGTCAATCTAACTATTTCGAAGTGATCTCAATCGGGTTCTAAGGTGCAGTCTAAGCTCTCTCAAGTCGTAGACTCGTTCTAGCACAACGTCGCCTCTAGCATCTCTTGATGAAAGGTCGTCACGTCTAACTAGTCTAAGCTCGGGTTTCCTTTAATGATTCACACGTCATGCATGCAACCTGTCGTTATGCATTCAACATGAGGGTTAGTGGCGGTGATCCGATACCACCTATCCTTCCGGAGTCAATACATATCCTAGATCATATGATGAGTAATCAATTCGTCGAAGGTTTAAGCATAACCACAAACCGAGCTCCCAATCCGAATCAACTACATCTACCACAATCACAACATCCACACAACCATCCAACTATCACAACCCACACAAGGAGTTTAGCTAATTATGGAGACATCAAGACAAATCATCAAACACCTCATATACATGACCATCATCATCTACACAAACTAAAATGAAGATCACAATTCAACCAAAATGAGATGAATCAAGTAGAATTCCAATGCAATTTGATAGATTCAATAAGATCCTCTTGTTCGCAACACAATTCTTCACCAAAATCTCCCAAAAATCAAGCTCCAACCCTAAGCGAATTCATGTTAAGTGTTTTCTTCCCCAAAACTTAAGCCTAAGGGGTCCTTTTATACATAAATCGATGGGGGATTTTGTAGACACGTGCCCGGGCATAAAGTACAGAAGCGCTCGCACATTTCATAATGTTTTTCGAATGCAAAGAAGTGGTGTCGCCCAGGTGCAGAAGGACTAAGCGCCCGGGCTCTTTGAATTCTGTATCCCATGGCTCAAAAATGCTTTGTCCCTCCATCCTTTGACCCATTATGCTCCTAGCTCGATCATTCTTCCTTGATACGTCTTTCCTCGTCCGTTTAATGCCCGTTTTACCTACAAAAACATCAATACGCAGCAAAACTCACTCATGTAAAAAAATCGGACTTAAATCTCAAGATTTTCATGCAAAGACGCCTAAATATATGGCAAAAGTAGGATCAAAGTAGCAATGATATGAGCAAAACACTCAGCCGCCAGCCGCCAGAGAGACCAAACTCCGCACGCGCCGCCGCTTATCAGCACCCAGTGTGCCGTCACTTGTCTTCGCCTCAAGCCCGATCGTCCCGACGATCGCCATCGCTATCCCAAAGACCGAACTTGCCCCGACATCACCAGCCACAGCCGCCAAGATCCACGCCGCCGCCTCGATCCCAATCACCATCCAGTCTGTCGTCGCTCCCGAGGACGTCGCCATCGTCAGAGTTCGTCAGAGTCCGCCGCCGCCTCGCCAGGGGTTGTTCTTGCAGACAGGGAATTTTGGAGACATTGGTGTTTGGGTGTTTTTTTTTTTTTTTTCTTTTGGAGAAATTGGTGACAAGTTATTAGGGATGTTTGGTGTTTTTTGCGGAAAAATTGGATCTAGGGTATCGAAAATTTGATTTTTTCGATCGGGGTTTTTCTAGATTATTTGAAAAGAATATTTCGAAAGCTAGAATTTTTATTGGTTTTCTGGAGTTGAGACAATGGTGAACACGGCTAAGTTTAAGATTGAGTCGTTTGATGGGAAAAACAATTTCAGAATTTGGTAAAGTATGATCAAGGATGTTCTTGTGCAACATGGACTATTCAAGACACTGAAAGGACAGAAACCGGCTGATATGAAAGAGGAAGAGTGGGAGGAATTGAAAGCTAAGGCTGCATCTACAATCAGATTAAGTCTTGCGTCACAGGTTAAGTATCAAGTTCCGACTGAGGTCTTACTGGCAAAGATATGGGAGAAATTAGAATTTGTGTACATGTCTAGATCGTTGTCAAATAAATTGTATTTGAAGGCAGATCTGTTCGACCTCAAGATCAAGGAGGGGGCAGATTTGAACGAACATATCGTCGAGTTTAATTGGCTTGTGACGCATTTGGCTAGTTTGGATGTTAATGTGGATAGGAGGATCAGGCATTGATTCTACTAAAGTCTCTTCCGAGTTCGTATGCTACCTTGAAGACAACATTAATTGTTGGTAAGGACAAGGTGAGTGTTTCGACTTCTGTAATTCTTGATGTCGACAAGCTGAGCCCTTCTGAATCCAGTCATGGGGGAAGGGTACTTGGTGAAATCAAAAAATAGAGGTAGAGGTCAGCACAGAAATAAGGGTGGTAGAGGGAAATCAAGATCCAAAACTCAGGTTGTGTGCTACAAGTGCCATGAGAAGGGGCATATGAGAGCTCAATGTCCTTAGAACAAGAACAAGCAAGGGAAGTCTTCAAACTCTGCAAGTGTAGCTAAGGGTGTAGATGACAGCTACGGTGATCTCTACGTGGCTTCTGGAGTTGCTAAATCCCATGAAATTGAACAAGCAGCTGGAGGTGATGCTCTGAGGAACGAGTGGATCATGAATTCCGGATGCTCATTCCATATGTGCCAGTTTAGAGATTGGTTTGATACTCTGACTCTGTGCAGTGGAGGATTTGTGGTTATGGAAAATGACACGGTTTGAAAGGTGGTTGGGTTGGGTGCGATAAAGGTGAAGATGTTTGATGGCATTGTCAGAACACTTGGGGATTTGAGATATATCCCAAACCTTAGGAAGAACCTGATCTCAGTTAGGACCTTGGACACTACAGGTTGTGTTGTGTCAATCAGAGATAGCAAGATGAGAGTGCTGAAAGGGTCGCTGGTAATTATGAAGGCTGAACGGACAGGGAATCTGTACAAGGTGATTAGGAGCATGGTGATAGGTGCAGTTGCGGTTTCATCTAGTGGAGAGTCCAATGGAGATGACATAAAACTTTGGCATCTTTGTCTTGGGCAATTTGAGTGAATGAGGTATGTCACATCTTCTCAAGAGAAAGTTGCTCAAAGGTGCAAAGTCTTGCGAATTGGACTTCTGCAAGTTTTGTGTGTGTGGGAAGCAAAAGGGGGTGAGCTTCAAGGTTGGATCTCATACTAGCAAGGGTGTGCTCGATTATACACATTCTGATGTCTGGGGGCCTATCGGAGATATCTTGAATGGTGGAGCTTAGTATTTTGTCACCTTCATTGATAACTACTCAAGGAAGGTTTGGGTTTTCTTCATGAAGCATAAATAAGAGGTATTTGACATCTTCATGCAGTGGAAAGCTTGGGTTGAGACTCAGACTGGGAAGAAGCTGAAGTGCTTCAGATCAGACAATAGGACTGAATACAAAGATGATCAGTTTATACAGTTCTACAAGGATGAAGGAAGCACGAGGCATTTCACAATGAGGGGAACGCCAGAGCAGAACGGGGTGGCTGAGAGGATGAACAGAACATTGTTGGAGAGAGTACGTTGTATGAGGATGAACGCGAATTTGCCTGAGAGTTTCTGGGCTGAGGCAGTCAATACTGCCTGTTTTCTCATTAACAGGAGTCCTTCAGCAGACATTGATCACAGAGTTCCAGAAGAGGTATGGTCAGGAAAACTTATTGATTATTCTATGTTGAGAATATTTGGTTGTCCTGCCTATGTCCATATGCGGAGTTCTGAGAGGTCCAAGATAGATGCAAGGTCCAAGAAATGCATCTTTCTAAGATATAAATACGGTGTTATGGGTTACAGGCTATGAGATCCTGTAGCAAAGAAAAATATGATAAGTAGGGATGTGATTTTTTATGAGAATCACATGGTGATGCAGAAGGAAGGAGTTGATGGTACGAGGGAGGGATCAGTTCAGGTGGAGCTTCCTAAAGTGTCAGAACAGCAGGTTTCAGATCAACATCATCAGAGTTCTAGTGATTCTAACCAGGTGGAGCACAACAGGGAACAGGAAACTACAATTGCTCTAGAACATCAGCAGGTGCCCTACAACATTGCCTTGGGTAAAGGAAAGCATAATCCAAACGCGCCTGAGAGGTATGTTTTTTAGGAGATGATAGCCTTTGCTTTGGTAGCTAGTGACAGTGAATCAGGCAGTTACTCTGAAGCTGTGAAGACTGATGATCGCGATAAGTCGCTGACAACTATGGTTGAGGAGATGAAGTCACATAGAAAGAGCAAGACTTAGGAGTTGGTGACACTTCCAAAGGGCTCGAAACCAGTTGGCTGCAAGTAGGTGCTCAGAATCAAGGAGAGAGGTAAATACAAAGCTCGGTTAGTAACCAAGGGATACTCTCACAAAGAGGGTGCGGACTACAATGAAATTTTCTCTCCAGTATTAAAGCACACCTCAATTAGACTGATTCTCGTATTGGTAGAAGCATATGATATGGAGCTAGAGCAGATGGATGTGAAAACAGGATTTCTTCACGGGTATCTTGAGGAGTCCATCTACATGGATCAACCTAAGGGATTTGTTAAACCGGGCAAAGAAAGGTTATTCTGCAGATTAAAGAGATTGTTGTACGGCGTAAAGCAGTCACCTAGGCAGTGGTACAAGCGGTTTAATGGGTTTATGCTGATGCATGGGTATTCTCGAAGTAAGTATGATCCTTGAGTCTATTATTGTTTTTGTGACGATGGTTCTGTTTTGTTGCTCAGCTTATATGTGAATGATATGCTCATTGCTGCTAAGAGCAAGAAGGACATTCTTCAGTTGAAGAAGATGCTAAGCAAGGAGTTTGAGATGAAGGATCTTGATGCTGCAAAGAAGATCCTTGATATGGAGATTAAAAGAGACAGAGCAACGAAGAAGTTGTGGCTGACTCAACAGGGTTACGTTGAAAAAGGTTTTGGAAAGGTTCAATATGAGAGATGCAAAACCTGTTTTCACTCCTTTAGGTGCACAATTCAAGTTGTCTTCTCAGATGTGCCCAGACTCAGAAGAAGAGATGGAGCGAACGTCTCTTGTACCGTATGCTAATGCAGTTGGGTGCCTAATGTATGCCATGGTTTGTACCAGACCAGACATTGCTCAGGCGGTTGGTGTAGTCAGCAGGTATATGGCGAATGCAGGTAGAGAGCATTAGAATGCTGTGAAGTGAATCTTTCGCTACTTGACAGGGACTACAGATTTTGGCATCTTGTTTGATGGACAGAGTGCAAGGAGTGATGTGGTTGAAATGGAAGATGCTGATTATGCCAGTGACTTGGATTCCAGAAGGTCTACGAGTGGGTATGTTTTTACTGTCTGTGGTTGACCTGTGAGCTGAAGATCTGTGTTGCAGAATATGGTTACGTTGTCTAGCATAGAAGCAGAGTATATGGAATTGACAAAGAGTGAAAAAGAGGCATTGTGGTTGAAGTATCTAGTTGAGGAACTTAAGTTCAAGCAGGAAAAAGGTGTTCGCATGTTATGTGACAGTTAGAGTGTGATCTACTTGGCAAGGAATCAGCTGTACCATTCTCGGACAAAGCATATCGATGTTTGTTATCGCAAGATTGTGGTTGAATTCCGGGGTTGTAGATCTATAGAAAGTTCACACAAAGAAGAATGCGGAGGATATGCTTACCAAGATAGTTTCCAAGATCAAGTTTGAGCGTTGCTTAGACTTGATCAACGTTTCTTCATGCTGAGTTTGTGGTAACGCATCCCCGTCACGCAAAGAGGTATGCGAGGACTTGCCAGGCTATGGCACGGAGGTTCGCTAGTGACTTGCTTTTGTGTGGATCGTGGTTGGTATGGATCGTGAAGTAAATGCCAAAGATGGAGATTGTTATTTTTGGCATTAACTTTTTGATCTTTGTCCTTTATAAATATATCCTTATTGTGTTGAAAACTAAATAGAGAGAAAATTAGGGTTTTCAAAGCAATACACAAGAGAGAGAGCGATCTCAAAAGGAAAATCATTGTAATATGACTCCTTGATTAGTGAGTTTTCTCTTACCGTTGGTTTTTTCTTTTCCCTTTAGGGTTTTTCCCATGTAATTGTGTTTGTGAATTGATCGATTGTCTGCTGGATTAAAATTTTGGGATTGTTTCGAGTGTTAAATCGCAACAGTTTGCAAATGATCACTCAATCATTCATACGCTTAGTGATGAAGGTTAATTCATCGTTAAATAAACCAATAAAAAATTAACACATGAATTACTATACCAATTGGAAGTTGATACCTGGTTGACTATACTAGTAGGAAGTTGACATGTGAATAACTAAAAAAAATACAATGACATTAGATTTATAGAGAAAAACGAAAATATATCGTGAGATAGCTAAGTTTAAATATGTCTAGTTTAAATTAACTATGAGATTAAAACTTGGGGGGATGTGTTATGAGATTCGAGTCAAATTAATGTCAGTGATTCTTATCTCAAAATGCATTCTTATTCTATATTTTAATCATGATTATTAATTTTATTAATATAATAAATTTAGATATATTTAATCCATATTTATAATGATGTCAAATCCATCTTTTTCTTTTAAATTCGAACATCGAACTCCAAAACCATGGCGGGAACCCAATTCATTTCCCCACCTCAAATCCCCCTACAAAACACAATCCCCAAAATTTCCCGCCCAATCAAAGCCCTAACCCTAATCACTCCACCATCCCGTCTCTCCTTCTCTCTCCCTTCATGGAAAATCTCCAAATCTCGACCTCGAATCTCACCAATCACGGGTCCGCAACCCACCTGAGCAAAGCATGGCACCTCGTCTCTATCCTCTTGACTCTCCGCCGCCCGGCGACGGTTGCGGAACTCGCACCGAAGTGTATATTGTTCAAAGCTTCACCGGATTATGTTGAGTTTTTGTGTTTTGTGGATAATTCGCCGCTATTGTTGATGGAGAGTGGATGCGTCAGTATCTCGGCAGTGGTGTTTGTTACGGTGGGGGAGTTCGCGTCGCAGTGTGGGTTTGGAATTGGAATTGGGGTTGGGGTTGGGGGAGGGTGGAGGGAGGTTGTGGATGTGAGGAGCTTGTATTGTAGGAAGCGAAAGAGGGGAGGAGCGGAGGTGTGGGGACTGAAGAGGAGGAAATCCGTGTCGTGGTTCGTGAATGGTATGGATTCTGATCGTGTCGATCTCGGATGTGCTTGTGAATGTTGACAATATAATATAGTACCTACTTTGGAATTTGACCGCTAAAAGCAATTACATATGAATAGATTGAGGATTACTATTACTGATTTTTGCTTATTTGGAAATTGTAGGAAATGACGAGGAGAATCAAGTATGGACTAGAGATAGAGATCGTAAGATCTCTGTCAAGGTACACTGGAACTGGTTATCTATGCTTTGTACTCTAATTCTTGGTGTTATATTTCTTGTCATTAGCCAGTTGGTTTATGTATCCTTCTACACTAGATGTAGTGATTCCAACTCAAATAGTCCTTTTTAGTGTTGTAAGAATTGGCATCATCACTGCCCAGTCACAAACCGGTTTTGGATGATTTGGGGTGCCTAGGTGAGCTTTCAGGTCCTAGGAGATCTCTTGAGGACCATAGGTGGCTTAATTATATTCTCTTTTAATCTATTTTGCATATGAAATGATTATTGAGTGAAAATAATCAAGCAAGACTGCTTATGTGTCAACCTTCAAGGTTCTGCAATACTGGTGATGTATTGGATGGTTTCATTCATTCTGTAGAAGTTAAGTTGAATGAAGATGATCTGAAAGATGTTTAATTTTGTATACCATGTTAACCCCCGAGGAGAATTTGCCTGTGAAATTTATTGATTCACATTATAAAGTAAACATGCTCCATTAGTACTTTTTGGATGTGTTTGCTGTTCCTGTTTGCTGCAGCAACGGGAAGGGGAAGTATAATTGATGTAAAATCTCCATTTACACTTTGCCGTTTCTCAACCTCGCTTGGATTTAGTACTTCTCTAATAATATACTTGTCCTTTGTTTTACACCGACAAGTTTATGATTGGCAATGCCTCGGCCTCATCTTACAGCCAGTCCATGGACTGCTTTAATCCAGTTCCATAGTTATTGCTTTAATCCAGGTGCTTGATCATCCAGCCACTCAATCATGCACAACCACAAGTGCACAGCCATTTTGGTGCTCAACAAAAGAATTCAAGCCTCATTGTTCGAATATGATGATGGTAACACCTGAAATGTCCATTTCTAGCATGGGAAGCTTAACATATGAACAGAAGCATTTAGAAGGGTTCTTCGATGTGCAGTATTCAGATCGGATGAGGAAAATAACGGGAGATGGTTCCCATTCTAGAGTATCATTGTTAAGTACCCCAGAAAAAATTCCTGTGTTGGAAGTAGCACAAATCTGCATTCATGATTCTTTGGAAAGAGTTGTGAACACTGCCACATCACCTACTACTAGTCCAGCTGAGGATGTTGATGAATCGTGCAAGGAGGTGGCAAGTGTTAGTCATGTTATTGAAAGCTTTGGCTATACCAGGGCACAAGAAGATAATGCTTGTCATGCGGGAGAAAAGGAATTGATCGATGCTGGTGGTTTTGAAATAGAAATTCCTAGTCGGGATTCACTTGCTGAGCAGTCTAAGCAATTCTCTTCTGAAGTGAAGAATGTCACTATGGAAATCATTCCCTGTGGGGGAAATCTATCCAAGCCTCCAAGGGATGCAAAAGGACTTATTGACCCCAATGCTAAGCAAGCATGTCGGAGAGATACAACTCTCTCCATAAAGCACAAATCCAGGCACATATCAAAAGATAATATTATCGTCCAAGAAACAGATACAAAGGTGCCCTTTTCTCCGCCAAACCATTACCTAATCTGTTTATCAGATTATTTCACTCATGAAATACTGATGCTATCTTTATTCGTATGTTCTCTTTTTTGGTACTTATTGGTTGACATTGACTTGTCAATCTGAAATTTTGTCCATGAAACTACAACTTCACTCTAATTTTTCTCCCCATTTATCGTTAATCATCTTGATTCATCAAGTCAAAGTGGATGTGGCATTTTCTGAGGCGCTGCTTTCAGCATATCAAATCTCTGTTAGCTGCTTTTTCACTATGTAACTGTGAATTCAAGAGGATTATATCAACTCGTGTAACCCTTCCTGTTCTTGTTCTTCAATACATCATCACAAATGGCATAAATGACCATTGTTTCTATCTGCAGGATTTTTCCACGTCCAAACCGTATCCAAAGTTCCCGTCCTTTCTTGTGGAGGAGGAGGAAGGTTCAGGTGCTCTATAGTGTGATTACTAATCAATTGAGTAATTTGCTTTCTGGGAAGCCTAATTGCTTGCCTCGGTAACATCTTCCTATACCTTTCAAGTTTCAACTATCAGCAAAATGAGAAGCAATACTAAACGGCGCAGCTGTCATCCATCTCCATGAACGTGATTTGTCCTAAGCTTCCATGTCTCCAGTCCGGATGTGTGATTATGCCCACCAATTTAGTAGGATATCATATATCTACATTAACCTGATATTTTTATTTTTATTTTTATTTTTTTTTGCTTTTCTCATGTCCAGGTGGCTATGGTACAGTTTATAGAGTCAGAAGGAAAAGCGATGGAACTACATTTGCCTTAAAGTGTATGTGATAAGCTAGTTTGCTACTTTATCTTTCGTTATTGTGACCAGTACTTCACACATATCTGGAACAACAGGCAGGATGACTCTTTTGCCTTTTCGTGTTTCAGTAGTTATCTTGGGCTGTATTTATTAAGCATATTATTAGTAAGTCATGGTCATAATGTTCAAATCCCAGGAGTGGGTGTATTTTGTATGCTTATGCCTTTTCAACTTGGCAGTTTATAAATAACAAATCGTATATTTGAAAAGGTACTTTTTGATTCATTGGATGGATTTCTTCACTTCTAGATGAACCTCGTCAGTTTTTTTCTTCTTAAAAAAATAAGTCCGAAATGTTAAGACTTGTTTTCTTCTGAAAGCATATTTAAAGGCCTAGAATGCGAAGCAGGAGGCAAAAGATACCAAAAAATGGGGAAAGTAATTACTACTATTAGCATCTCATGGGTGATCCCGTGGAGCAATCTTGAGCTTAAGAGTTACATTGTCGATTCTTCCATGTCAGTGTGCCTAATAAATGACAGCTTAGTAAATGTTTCCACCTAGCAGCTAAAGGCTGCCTACTAATGTTCTGTTTTGCTCCATCCTGTTGCTTCTCCTTTAAAAGAGATGTTGTCTGCTTTTTTGTTTCTGCTTTGTTGTCTTATATTGAGCTTCAACTGCCAACAATGGATGAATTTCATTTTGTACTCCAGTCTCCTGAGTCCTGAGTGATACTAAGTACCCTATTTGTGTTTGAACAAATCCTCATGCGAATGCACATAAAAATCATGTCAACAATGAGCTCAAGATGTTGGAAAGATTTGGGTAAATCTCTTGTATGCAAAGATCAGCTTCTCTTTCACTGTCGTATTGCTAGGAATAAATGACAGTAAACATAGTCACGTCTTTCACCAGGGGACGGAACTTTGTGATAAAGTATGAAGGGTCAGTCAAAAGTGGAAGTTCAGATTGTTTTGTATTGCAGTATGTTGAGCACGACAGACCTGAGGTACTGGTAACTGCTAAGGATTTTGTTTTTTATGAAGTTCATTTCTTGCTTTTTCATTTGTTGATCTTGGTTATCCTTGATCTGCAGGTGTTAAAGAAGGAAATTGATGTATATCAGCTGCAGTGGTATGGCTACTGCATGTTCAAGGCACTTGCAAGCCTCCATAAACAAGTACATACATTTTCCTATGGATCTGTTTGCCCATGATTGCAATTCAAATTATCATGACATCTGAAACTACATGGTCTACTGTACAGGAAGTAGTTCATAGAGATGTGAAGCCTGGGAATTTTCTGTTTTCTCGCAAGTACTGTGAAGGGTTCTTGATTGACTTCAATCTTGCCAAGGTTGGATTCTTTTTGGCTGTTGTACATTTCTCTACCTGTTGGGATCGTTTCTCAGTTTTGTTTTCATTATATTGCAACACCACACTGTATCCCTATTGATGCTCTTTCTGAAATGTTCTAATGTGCTCTAATGTGTAGGATCTTGGCCAGAAGTACGAAGATACTGGTAAGCAACTGCCTTTTATCTTCTGAAATTAAATTAAAGTTAAATTTTGTTGGAACTCGAGTGGAAATTAATGCCAAATTATGAATCTCTGATGCCAAAGTACATGAATACAACGGATTTAGTTGTGTGTGGCTGTACCTGTACGTTAATTCCAATAGCCATGTACATGTGCATAAAAAAGATTTAGGCTCCTAGAAAATGAGCTTATTTGCTTCTCTAGGATGGCGAGTTATACGTATCCCCAGCTTCTGATCTAATCAGATCAAGGTCCTACATGCCACTCATGTTTTTTTCCCGAATGATATGAATTTCACGCCAATATCTGGTAATCAATGCAAATACAATTTTGTACATTACGAACTAATCCGTTCACTTCCGCAGATAGATCAAAGACAATACACTCAAATTTCTTTGAGCGTGTTCCCACTCCAAATTCAAAGTTGATCTCCCCTAGCAAACAGAGGAAGACATTAAGTGGCAAATTTCATGACTCATTCAATGGAGGAGCATTAGGGAACTTCAAGTCAACCACGGAATCAAAGATTCTCAAGAAAAAGGTTGTTGAGAAGAAAACGAAAGGTCATGATGGCCTTGGTCATCGAAGTTCCTTTGGCAGCCAGGGCGCAGATGGCTCTGGCTTAACATCTGCAAAGGATGCAACAAGCGCAAGAACTCCATCAGTTGATAGACTCAAGGAACCCCTACCTTCTATTGGTCGCAAGGAGCTGATCAACTTGGCACAGGCAGCAATGCAGAGCCCAAATCAAGAAGCAGCATTTGTTCCAACTTCAAAGAGAAAGAGGGTTGCTGCTCTACCAGGAAACATGAATAAAAGACCAGTTTACTTTACCCCAATGCCACTTCACTCTTCAGGCATCCCTGTTTGTGGTTCAAGCTTATTGAAGAGAGGTATCTTGTGATTTCCAGGACTTTGGAAATACAAGCTAATTTTTGCTTTGGTTTTTAAACTACTGTGTATTTATGTTATGTTACAGGAGAAGGCAGGCCACAAAAAGAAGGTGCATGTGTGGGAACCAAGGGCTTTAGGGCTCCAGAGGTGACCACCTAATTATTAATCTTAATGTGGTGGAGTGGAATGTGTCGACAGTTGCTCCACCTTTTCTCTCTTGCAAGCGTTGCATCTCAATCTTGATATTGGAATTCAACAACCCAAAGGATCATATGCAATAAGAAACGAGGCAATTTGTGAATAACCGAAATGCTTAGAGACTGAAGCAAACTTGAAATTACTGTACAAAAAATTGTACATGATGTGATGATGATTCATTAGTTTGATATGGTTATTATATGTAGGCGCACTAGTTCATTATGGTTGAGTAAGACTTCTGCTTGCATTTTTACAGGTCTTGCTTTGCTCTGATCATCAAGGTCCAAAGGCTGATGTTTGGTCTGCTGGAGTTACACTGCTTTACTTAATGACAGGAAAACTAGTCTTCAATGGAGATCTTGAACGGTATGATTTCTTTTTACCCCCCCTTATCTACCAAAGCATCATTTGCTGTTCATTGTTCTCATTCAGACCCATCACATGCCCTCTCTCTCGTGCCAGGAACATGAAAGAAATAGTGAAGCTCAGGGGTTCTGAAGATCTCTGGGAAGTAGCCAAGCTACACAACCGTGAATCTTCATTTCCAATGGTACTACTCTTATCACTTGAGATCATACTTTTTTATTGGGAAATATTTTGGTACCTTGCTGTGTCACACATCGTACACCTTGTCAAGACACATGCCGTGTGTGTCGATGTTTGGTGCATCACATGAATAAGGAAAAACTTGAAGTATAGTGATGTAAATTCCGCACTATGCATGCTGATCTTATATTTGTATCTTGAAATGCACTGACTTAGGACAAGAGAATTTTTTGCAGGATCTTTTTGATGTAAAATTCTTACCATATACCAAGCTACTGGATTGGTGTAAAGCAAACACGAAGAGAAAGGATTTCTTGGAGACAGTTCCAAGCTCCGCCTTTGATCTGATCGACAAGTGCTTGACTGTGAATCCACGGTCGAGGATTACCGCAGAAGAAGCTCTTCAACATGATTTTTTCGCATGGTGCCATCAAGAACTCCAAAGGCAAAGGCTTCTACGGCAGGGTTCGAGGCCTGTGCCTCATAACAGTTCGTCATCGTCTGCTGATGCACATGGCTTAATCTAGTCTACGCTAGCTCCTTGTTAGTTTGATTTGTACAAATTAAATAGCCATATGAGCTCGAATCCAGATCTATTTTATAGAAAACAAGATACGAAGGTTATGCATACAAGAGCTAGCATAGTAACTTCTGTAATTCCGGTTGGCTGAACTTATATGCATTGTGTATATCAACCTCTTCTAAAGCTTCAGATAACAGAAGGATTCATCCACCCTATAACCAATTGCATGATCTGCTACAATTTTTGTATTGTTATAAAGCAGCTCGTCTAGCAAATTGATGGTTTTGGTATAAATCAAATTCATCAATTCCGACTTTCAACATCCATTCATTTTGGGATAAACGATCCCCTATCAGGAATAACTCTGATTTAAAATTCAGAGAAAAAAATTATATTAAATCGTAATGAGAAGTAGAAGATTACGTGCATTCATCTCACGATTAAAGTACTATTCCCTCTATCTTAAAATATATATAATTGTTTGACTTGGATCGCAATGTATTGAATGTTTTGGATTGTTGTGGGGTTTATTATAGAAGGGATTAAGCAAAAATCCCTAAGTGAGTTTCACTTCACATAATAGTACCCAAAAACTTCTAATATACATATGGATACCTTAAATGAAAATCATATACAATTTGGTATTTATTTCTTAACCTCACCAAACCACACCTATAACTTAACCCAATCAATTTCCCTTCAAAAATCATCCAGCCTGACAAAGCCCTAATTTCCTCCACTCCCCTCTCACGAACTGCCTTGCCACAACCCCTGAACTGCCTCTCCTTCTCTGCGCCGTGCCTTTGTCCTCAACCACCCACAATCCAAAACTGTTTCACCTTCTCCCTCAACCACCTTCGACCCTGAAACCGTCCCCTTCTAACTCTCTAACATCAAACCTTACCCTTGAACAAACTCTATCAATCATTTCTCATGAACAATGATTCCCCAAAAGAGAACTGTATCGATCGATCATGAATCGGTCAAGAAACGTGCGAAAAAGGATGGGTCTTCGAAGGAGCCGAATATGACTCAAATCGTAATTAGGTTTGTGAGACTCAAATCGTAAAGTTTGATTCATCAATTTTCAATGACATGCATGATTCATCAATTCTTCAATGACATGCACTGTATCTTACTGGATTATGCACTGTTTTTTGATTTGTAGCTTACAGAGTAGGACATCGACGAAGAGAAACCAGGCCAAGGCCAAGGCAAAAAGGAAAGTGGCAATTTTGCAAACAAGGTCCTCTCTTTCCTATTTCAGTGACAAGATGCAAACGCTGAAGAGTGTTGTTTCATCCGCATGTATGGCTAAGCTCAGAACCACACCCTTTCATCGATTTCTAGACACTCCTCCTCGCCACATTAACTAGCCCGATTGAAGGGGATTTTGGACTCATTTAGTGTCTAACCGTTTGGGCTTAGGGTTGGGGTTGAGCAAAATGTAGTTCCACTTACAAAAGAACAAATTTCATTAGTTGTGGATTTGAGATCGATTGATTTGAATGTGAATTGCCAATCGAGATTGGAAAGTTCAACTCTGAAGAGGTTATTCAATGGGAAGGAAAAAAAAATGCAACAAGGGCCCTTGATTTTGAGAAACTGATAGAATTGGCTCAAGGGAGGATAAGCATACAGTGGGGGATTTTGTTCGAGTTTTTGTATTGTTTCTTTATAACTGTATTTTATTCCCAAGAACAACCTTCTATGCCCCTTATTTCTGTTTCTCATATGTCTATAATCTCCATATGATTGGAGCATATGCTTGGGGAGCGGCTGTTTACAAGTCGGTTGTAGATGGCAACATCAAGTATAAACCATTCAAGCGCGAAATGGAGACGAAAAAGGGGAATAAAAAAAGATGATTATCAAGAGATACCACCTGTTTCTCCTTACTTCGGGGGATGTGTGCATGCATTGTTGGTATGAAATCTTAATTTTCTCTCCTGTTAAACTTTGATTTTACACTGTGATTGAGTTATATATGCACTGTAACCTTGTCTGACATGCACTGTAATCTTGTTCGACATGAGTTACTGTATAGTTGATAACATAAATGAGATACTGTGATTGAGTTATATGTGCACTGTAATCATGTTAGATATGCACTATCATTATGTTAGATATACACTCTCTTTTTGTATGACATGCACTGTATAGTTGACACCATTGAGTTTGTACTATTACTGAGTTATATATGCACTGTAATTATGTTAGATATGCACTATAATTATGTTAGATATGCACTGTAATCTTGTTTGACATTCACTGTATTGTTGATAACATTGATTCGCATGTAGGCTTGGGTGTATGAGATATTTGAGGGGAAACTCTTGAATCCAACGGAGCATGTTAGAATCCTACGAATGTTCCGTTGGATTGACATCAAGAGTGTAACGGTGGACAGCACAAAGAAGTTGTTGGCTGAAGTTTACCCATACGAGGTCATATCTATATTCCCAAGAAAGGAGAGAGGTTTCTTCTGTTGAATGAAGTTGGACCATCATCACAACAGGTAAATCTGTCTTATGCACTGACAATGTAGATACTTATAAACTATATTAAATGCATAGATGAACTGCCAATCGAACTGTTGTGAACTGTAGGACTCAGAGGATGAAGTAGATGATGAAGATGATAATGATGAGAAGAATGGAATGGATATGGGGAAGAATTCAGAGAAGGAGGAAGAATCACAGCTGGGAAATTCAGAGGGGGAACATTCTAGTGTTGGAGATGGAGATGAAGAGGAGGAGGGGCATGATGATTCAGAAAGAGGAGATGAAGAAGAGGGAGAAGAGAAAGAAGAGATGAATAATGCACTGGTGGAGAAGGAAGAAGAAGAGAGACAAGAATCAAAGAAAGTAGAAGAGAAGGGAGAAGAGAAGGGAGAAGAGAAGGGAGAAGAGAAGGGAGAAGAGAAAGAAGAAGAAAGACAAGAGCTTGTAGAGGAACAGAAGGATGAAGAGGAGCTCTTAAGTGTGGGTGAAGTTATAGGTCAGAGAGTGAAAGGAGTTGATGTGCTTTCACGCTGGTTTGTGGTGTTTGCGAAAGCTTGCAGGAGGAATTTGGTGTTTGTTATTTTTAGTTGCAATTTTAGAACCGAAGCTCAGCTGTGGCGAGAGCGTGACTACACTGAGGCGTAGGCGCCCCTTCCTTCAGAACAGGCGCGGGCGTGCCAATCTTGTTTTTGACCGTTCGATCAATCTTGTTTCGTTCCTAAGCCTATTTAAACCCTCTCTAGGGTTGAAAACATCATAATTCAGCAGAGGAACACAAGGAGGCGGCAGAAAAGAGGGAGGAGAAGAAAGGCGACACAAAGAAGGGTTTTTAGGAGAGGAATCATCGCATCTTCATCCCGTACTCTCACCATAGGCTTCGGATACGCATTGGGACGCCTTTAAGCTCTGTAT
>JAOVYX010018644.1:0-19782 GCA_035668315.1 Drosera spatulata
GCTAGGGTGGTCTTGCCTGTTCCTGGGTGGCCTTTCATGGCTATGATCAATGGGATTGTGGTTGTTTTGGGTTTGTTCCTGTGTTGGTTTTGTTGGTGAATTGGCTCCATTGTTAGAAAGAGTTGTGATCTTTCAAGAGTTGACAAGTAGTAGATTATGTAGGATGTAAATGGATAAACACTAGAATCACATGGGACCCACATGAGTTGTTTGGTGAAACAAAGTGTTAAAAAATGACTAAAAAGATGTACACATATGCCTTTGGTCGCTGATCTTTGATCATGTGGTCGTGTACGTTTTATGTTTCTGGATACCTTCACTCCTGATTTGTTCATTTAGCTAGTTGAGTGCATTGGGTATTTTTGTATAATTTGTTTTTTTTTAATAGTCCCTATGAAATCAATTCGTGAAGATGGAAAAAACTTATTCATCTTCGATTTGTCACGTAACATTTTAACTGTTTTATTCTTCAGATCAGCGAATGATTTCTTAATCTCTTTCTTAAAACTTATTCTACGCCAAAGCATTCATGCTGATAGTTTGGTTTTGCTAAACGAGTAATGAGACGTCTTAGTCTCGAGGGATTAGTGATAGAGAATATTTTGCTAATGTGGTTGAAGAAAACTTGGAAGCAATGATCACCAGCTTGAGCCTTTCCATGATCTTCGAGACCAATATGACAAACGAAATTGTGGTTTGGTAGTTTAATTCCGACGTTACTGTCCATGTTTGTAAAGACAACAACATATTCAAAACCTATGAAGAGATGAAGGACGATGAAGTGCTTATGAAAAACGAAGCCCGTGCCAAGATTCAAGGCATAGGAAGTGTAAAAATCAACTTTATTTTCGAAAAGCCTCTTCTTCTTCTTAATGTATTATATGTATCCGAGATTCGTAAGAATCTCATTTCTGTTGAATTGTTAGATAGAAAAAGATTCAAAGTGTTAATTGAATCCGGTAAAGTTATTCTCACAAAAAAATGATGTCTTTGTTGGTAAAGGATATGCTTGTAATGATATGTACAAATTAAATATTGATATTAATAATAATATCCCTTTTATGTATGTGATATGTACAAATTAAGTTTGGCTCATTTAAATGCTAAATATGTGAGAAACGGGTAAAACCTTGGCTTGATCAAGATTGACAAAGATGATCTTGAAAAATATGAAACATGTGTTAAGTCTGTAAAGAAATCTTTCAAAAATATTGAATTAAACACACAATTTTTCGACTTTGTACATTCTAACATATGTGAATTGAATAATGTATTAACAAGGGGAGGCAAAAGATACTTTATCATATTTGTGGATGGTTCTAGTAGATACTTGTATGTGTTTTTATTAAGAACAGAAGATGAAGCTTTTTTTTGTTTAAGAAGTATAAATTGGAAGTAGAGAATCAACTTGAAAGAAAGATTAAGATTTTAAGATCCGATAGAAAAGGAGAATATTTTTTTAATGAGTTTGATGAATTTTATGAAAAAACATAAAAAAAAATACATCAAAAGACAATCTCTTATACATCTCAACAAAATGATTTGACGGAAAAAATATTGATAGAGGTTGATTAATTATATGTTTAACAATACTAAATTACCACATAATTTCTGGGGAGAAACACTCGATCACTACTAAAAAATAGGCCTTTGGAAACGGACTATATGAAACGTGTGTTATTTGCCTTGTAAATAGTTCCGATTTTGAAACGGATGAATAGTCTGTTTTAAATAAGCCCTTCTTTTGAAACGAAAGCTCAGATCGTTCCAAAAAAGACTACCTTTTAGAACGCTACTAGAAAATGCGCTCCATGGGCGTTAGTCATTTCTGATCCCCAAAAACCTAAAATTTAATCTGCGCTCCATCGAGATTTGCCATTCTCGACTTGTCGGATTCGCTATCCTCGGTATCGTTGGGCTCGCTACTTCCTCATTCTCGTTTATTGTCGTCGTTGTACACGGCTGAATAGTTTCTCAATATTGCGTTCTCTTTCTAGGGTTTTTTTTCCCACTTAAATCGAACTCTGGGTACCTCGTCTTTCAATCGATTTCTTTTATTCATAATTTATAAGTATCTATAGGATTGTTGCGATTGTCTGATTTTTTAGGGTTTCTTCTCGTTGTTGATCTTTGAATCTTCACAGGGAAGTAAAAGAAGCAAAAACGACGCAGTTGGCTTTTTTGGGGAGCAAATTTTGTGCTTTAAATCATGTGAAGGTACCAATTTCATTGCGTCTCCAACTGGGTGAATGAAATTGATAGCAGTTCAGGCTTTCTAACCTTTCTAGTACCAAATAAATGTGCTGAAGGAGATAAAAAACCAGTCTTGCTAGAATAGAGGTGGTGCTTGTAGCTTGGTAAATTAAATCTCTCAGCCAATGGTTTGTTGTTTCATAATCTAGTAGTGTTTGCTGTATCTTGATTAAACTATTACTTCTCTTCTGGTTTACCTTGTATTAGAATGAACTCTTACTAAGTGTATCACGATCAATAATTAGACTACTAATACTGATTTGTATTCATCATTCTTGTTCAAGATATATTCTAGTAGATTTTTATTTATGTTTTAGATTCATATGTTAAAAATTTATCGATATGTTAATATGTTTGTTTAATAATCATATTGAATGTCTATGTTTGGACATCGTTGCTGATATGATGCTTTTCAATGTTACAGGACTATGCCAGCTTATGGGACTTTGATTCTTTGACCAAGAGAACAACTACTCCATGCATTCAACAGGAGGTATCACTGATTGTTTAAGTCAGGTATCTAATTTAAATTTCTATGGATTGGTGTGTAATTTGTGAGAAAAATTGTGGCTGCAAGAGTGTTGCTACTTTTAAGCTATGATTCTTTGCTTTCTGATGCAAGCCATTACGTTCACGTTGTTCTTTTCATGGTCAGTAGTAATGTAGATTGAGGTTTCAAATATTAGGTGGTTGTTTTAGTTCAGAGATTAGTGTTGATGGATTTAATGCTGTGATAATGGAGTTAGTGTCATCAGGCGAATGAGGTTTATTTTGTGATGGACGTAACTTTAGCTAAGGAAGTTGTCCATAATTGTACAGGTTCATTCATGGCATTTGAAGTCTCTGTTTTATGCTTATTGGTCTCTACTCTTGCCTCTTCATGTTATAAACTATGTTATATTCTTGGTCGAAACCTGTACTGCAATAATATTAGTAATACTAATAATATATCGATTGAACTTGAGAAATTTGGTCAATTTGGAGCTCTATGAGCAGAACTATCCTCTATTCACATCCCGAAGGTGCACATTCTCAAGTCCCATCTCCCCTTAGATCGTGAGAATGGTCACATGCGACAGCATGAAAATAATTGGATATATATGTTATATGCACCTGTCATACTCCCTTTTTAATTGATTGTCTTACTTGATGAAGAGATGGGAAATGCGTAAAATGGATCTGGAGTACCATATGAGGATAAGGAGGACCAGGTTGAATGCGAGGCTAATGCTGGTGGATATTTTGAGAAGGTAAATTTCATGACAATGTAAAATCTCCATTTGTAAGGCATATGAATGCTATCTCTTTTCAGGTTTCTCTTTCTCCTGAAAAGTAAAATTGATAACAAGAGACATGTCGAGGGCTCCATTTGTAAGGCATATCTTATGGAGGAGTAAAGCAATTTTTAGATATGTAGTTGGCTGTTAGGATTCTTTGTTTTTGATTGTATGTTTCTATATATGTGTTTTGTTCTATGTGAGGCACATTCCCGTCGTAAATCCGTCGTTAAATCATTTAATGACGAATTTACGATGAAAATTGCTGTCGCTAATCACCTCAAATTTTGTAGTGCTGGAACACCACATTCTGCTATACGTGCTGAGATATATGTGATCATGGTTGGTTTGAAAGGAGTTGACAAAGTGGTTTTCGTCGAGTGGTGGTGCAATCAGATTCCATGGCAGTCACATTGCTTCTTCGTAGTCCGCCTCATTATGCAACCCGCAGTTTAGATGTTATGAAGATGCCATCAGCTTTTATACCGGGCTGGAAAGTGCGGGTTTTACACTTACAGAGATGCAAATAGGGTAGCAGATTGGGTGACAAATTATGCTTGGAACTTCCCGTGTGGTTCTCAATTTTTTTCTCATCCTCCTGATGGGTTGAATTCTATTTTATTTGCTGATTTAGTTGATGTCATATATCTTCGTCTTATTTATGAATAAAACTTATTAGGGCTTTGGTCCCCCTTTCTGTTGAAAAAAATAAAAATCTCCAAAACATCGATAAGTTCTAATTTAGAGAGTTTTGTCATTTTATGTTGGACACGTACCAGTTGGTTCATGCCCTAAGGAATCTCAGAGGAAAGAAAAGTGAACGGATTATGCTTGAGATAAGCAAGGATAGTGCGATTGCAAACCGAATGATTGTATTGACAAGTAAGAATCAACCCATGCTCTGTCGTCAACTATGTTTTCCTGAGCATTTCAAATGGGAGTTACAGACATAAAATGCATGCTATTCTTTTTTCAATCCACACGTGAAATACACGTATACATATGTGAAATAAATAAATGTACATGAGAAATGTACAATGAATGTACACAAAGTGAACATAAAATGTCTGATATTAATATGGAAAAAAGAAACAATAACGACAGTTGTTAGTTGATTAACGTAACAGTAGTTTTTTTTATCAAATCTCATGATTTTGAATTTTAAAATTTATCTCTCAATTTTTATTGTTTTTTTAAAAATCACTCAGATATACATTCATCTTGATAAGCTGGGGGCAATTCACAAATATTGATGCTATCTTACAAATCCCATATTAATATTGTGTTTGCAAATTTGTCCTTTCATATATAATTGGCTAAGGAAACTACGACACAATATTAATCTTCATCATTTATTAATCATTAATAATACATAATATTAATATCATATTTTCTTTTCGTAAATAGTACTTCATCCTTCACAGAATAAATACAATATTTGTTTTTTATGTCCTATAATTATTATAATATATCTTATTTGAAAAGTTTTTATAAAAAATATAAAATCAATCAAACTCAACTATAATACATCCAATATCTTCTCTTATAATTATTAAAATAAATCTTATTATCATTAAAAAAAAATTTAATCAAAATAAGTACAACAAAAATTTGAAATTTTCGGTATCTCACTGCCTCGTATAGATCTGGAAACGGAGCACAGTGAGAACACGGCGGCGGCAGCGGCGATGGAGGGAAGCGAGAGCAAGGCGGTGTTCGAGTCGTTGAATCTGAATCCGCAGCGCTTCACCGACGAAGTCTACAAGTGCGTCGCCGATCTCGTCGACAGCGCCTTCGGTTTCTTTCACCAGTACCAAATTTCTCCTCTCCGATTTCAAATTATTCTGAATTCGGCAATTTGTATGGTTCGATTTTGTGAATTTGTGGATGGATGGATATGCAGGAAAGCGGCGAATATTGTGAAGGCGGATGAGGGGATGGAGAGGTCGGCGGAGTTGAAGAAGGTTAGGGTTTAGGGTGTTTGAGGTTTTGAGTTGGTGGATGGTTTGGAAATGCTGCGTTTGTTTTGGATTGAGCTTGTTGATTCAATGATTTGCTGTTGAAATGAAATGTGTGATTTGTTCTACATTTTTGAATGGATGGTAGAGTAAGAGTGATGGCTTTGCCGTTTCGTTTGGATTGATATCATGTTTAGGGTTCAGGGTTCAGGGTTCATTTCTACCACTCAATACAACATGTATCTAGACGGAAGACTGCTATGTAGTGTGTATAGGTCTAGTTGAGGAAGTTGTGGTCTGAGTTACATCTCTAGCAGAGAGGCCGCTTTCATCGAGAATTGATCCTGTCTAAGTCATGAGTTGCGTCTCCTAGACATCCTTCATAGTTGTGTCTAATTTTCTGAGTAGATTGCCCTTTTAAAATTGACAATTTTTTACTACATGTCATCAGGATGATATTTAACACTCTTATTTAGTTTATCGCTCTTTTGGATGAAGATAATCATAGGATGAGAAGTTTTGAATTGTACAGACTGGACTAGAATATCAAAGGGTCGATACTAGGTAGTAGGTTGTTATTCATAGCGTGTACGGGAATCTGAATGTAAATTTCAGTCACAAATCATGTAGAAAATGTTATTGGAGATTGCACAGGAAACAATGCATCTAAGCACAATGTTTCATATGATATTCCCTGTTATTATTTTCTCGATTGCAAAATTGTTCCTTTTGTGTTGCTTGTTTCCCTAAACTGGGAAACTGTGTGGTATAGTTACTATAGTAGCATGGGATAAGGAAATCATGAAGTGAATATTTGGTATACAAAGAAGGCGGGATCGAAATAATGCCAAAAACTACAGATGATTGATTGGGTTGGGAGTCTTGGGACCTCTTGAGGACAATATGTGAGCCATGGTATGGTGTGACATGTTGAAGTAACTTGAAACTCTATTGGAATCAAAACCATATATCAACAGTCATGCTCGAAGCCTTCTTTCTGTTAGCCTATGAATTGTTCCTTATGTTCTCCTTCATGTCATGATATGTTTTGCAAAGTTAAAGCTCCGTATGTGAACAAGCTTTTCATTTACGAATGCACATGACAAAGATCATTGTGTTTTGTAGGGCACAGATGGCATGCATCATTTGATTCAAGCTACTTTCGATAAAAAGTTTGCGAGGTGGGAGAAGTATTGCCTTGAACATTGTTTTGCTGTTCCCAGCGGCTTCTCCTTGTCTGATCCGGTAAGCTCTCTGCTTAAAGAAGTTGGATTCCATTGCAGCACGATTAGCTACTGGGAACTGATAGCAGTCGAATAATCAGATTTTGAGGGTTTGTATGCTTCATACCTCTTTTACAGTGCGGGGTCATGTGAACCTTAGTTAGTGGTTTATATTACCTTCATAGTTTGATTTCTTCTTGGAAAAAAGCGTACATATTCTAGGAATTCAAATAATACATTTTATGATTGAAGCAGTGTATAGCAGGCAATCCTTGGCTGTTTGTATTTTGCGTGTCATAAGCTTATTTTTTGACTCTAATGGATTCCATAGGATAATATGCAAGAAATGATTGGGCGTATTTCGTAACTAATGTTTCAAGCATAAATTCTCAGAATGAACTGACTGACTTCCGAATGGAAGATGTTCTCGGCGATGAGATTCTGGATGGTCAGCTTGATTCATTGAGAAACAAGCTAGCTGAGGTAACTGAAACTGCGCTGCTCATTAAAAGCTTGTGGATGCATTGCATTTTTAAATCCATAAATTTCCTATTCCAATTTGTTCAAAAATGGGAACCATAAACTAGGTTTCAAAGGAGTCTGATGAGCTGGACGGACAATTGAGAACGTGGGAGAGACGGGCTTTCTTGAGCAAGCATGTTGATACTCGGGTGAATGAAGTGCTACAGCTCTATGAAGAAAACAATGTTGCTTTCCAAGGTAATGGATGGTTGGAATTAGCATGTTAAATCATGACAGAAAAGCTTGCTCGTATACGTTTCAATTCGTCAATAGGGTAGTACTTCATAAGTTCAAATGGCTAATCAGTATCAAGCGATAATCATGCCCATATAACGCATACTGTGCATCATGTTGAGCAAGCCTGATATATCATTCTCCTGCAGAGTTGGTGGGAGTGGCATCAGAACTGCACAGCCGAATGGAGAATCTGAACACCAACATGCTGCTCGAGGATGAGCAAAACAGAAGGGCCAGAGTGTGCAGGGCAATGGATGACGATCTGCCGTTGCTCAACTCCAACAAGGGTATTTAACTATACACAATCCCCCCGGAGGCCGAAAATGCGGATAATATGATTTGCCTGTTGGTTTTTACAGGTCTTTTTGGTGCGAGGTTGGAGGATCTTGAGGAATTCCTTGCCGATGTGAAGAACTTCTGAACAGGTTGCTTGTCGTGGACTCGTGCCCCTTTTTTTGGTTCATCGGGCTATCAGAGCAACCCAATGCATTGTTTACTCAGACAAATCAGAGTTCTACGGACAGAGCCTCCAAGAATGTGTACAAAGACTTATGCTGTTCAAATCCTTTTTAGATGAGATGCCCAAGTTTGTGAAGCTCGCCTTTTTTTTGCCCCCCTAGTTTACTGTGGAAGTTTGTATCATGAATGCGATCGCTTGCTTCAATGTTCTAATGAAGCTTGGCTTGAGTTTTATTTATATATTGATCAGGATATTCTTATGTAGGCGTGGTTGGGGGTTGTGACTCAATTGTATGTCTATTTTGCGGCACTACACGAGCAAAAATGCTAGCAATTCATTTCAACGGGAATTATGGTCTGTTTTAGTATTTGTCATCAAATTAGACGAGTCAAAGTATTACTCTCCTCTCACAAAAATCACCTAAATGACTACTTCATATTATTATATATTCGAAACACATGGGTCAAACTTCAATCATTGATATTTCACTTAAAGTTTATATTAAAATATTTTTCTGTTATTCCTATATTCGTGACACAAATCAAAGTATAACTTGATAAATTTCACAATCGCATCATACCACCTATTCTTTTTAAGATACTAATCGAATATCACCCACACATAACAACGATATATATGTAGTGTTATCCCTTATAAAAAACATTAGACATCTATTTTTTCGAACTTCTATTCACACATCACAAAGTAGATAAATTTCACAACAGTCCGCACCACCTATCCCCTTCCTGAAATTCCCTAATGGCCACCTTACTAGTTTTGAACAAGGATATCAGATGTAGTATTGAGTTGATGATCATTCCACTCTCTGCCCTCAACATTAGCCCAAAAACCGAGATTGCAATTTAAAAACGAATGTTTGTTATATAAAAACTGTAAAAAAAAAGAAAAAAGCGTCACGGTCCGAAACGTTTTACACGTGGGCTAAAACGTCACGGACCATGATGTTTTATTAATTGGTTTTCTTTTTTTATATTTCTTTTGATGTAAAGCATCATCTGATTTAGCGTCTTAGGATTTTTTTTTCTTTTTTTAATTCCTAAAATACACAAGTTTATACTCCCTTCGTCCTATTCAAATTGTCATGGTTGACCCGACACGATAATTTATGTGCTTATCCTTGTGAGTATGTGAGATAAAGGAGTGAGGAAAAAAAAAGAAATGAAGGTGGATGAGTTGATGTGATATAAAGTATGGATATTTTGATATTTTTGTGTGAAAAAAGTTGCTAAATATGAAAAGGTTACAATTTGAATGAGAATCCCAAAAAAAGAAAGTGTTGTAATTTGAATGAGACGAAAGAAGTATCAATTTTTTTATTAATCATAATTTTTGAATCGTTATCTGGATTAATTGGACTCAGCTCGATGTTCTCTACAAAATAAGACTAATAATGAGTATCTTTTGACGACGTCGAAATGAAGATTTTATTTTGTATCTTCATTTCGATATGTTCAAAAGGTATTTATAATTGATCTTGTTTCGTAGAGAATATCGAACTGAACATATTTTACTATTGAGTTGAATTAGTCCGGATAACGATTTAAAAATTATGATTAATAGAAAATTGATATTGATTTTTTTTATGTTTTAGAAATTTAAAAAAAGATAAAAGATGAAGAGAAAAAACCTAAAACTTTTTTGGGGATGACGTTTTACAATAAAAAAATAAAATAAAAAAAATAAACTAACATAAAACATCATCGTCCGTAACATTTTATTTCTAATTTTTAAATAATGTATGGATCATTTAAAATCACGACTGATTTTGAAAAAAGAAAAAAGAAAAAAAGAAAGAGTCATTATTCTTTTCTTTTTTCTTTTTGAATTTTTATATCTTAAAAATACAATCAATTTTTTTCATTTTTTCCTTCAAAATCAACCAAAATAGTTTAAACAAAAATGTGTTTTCAAATACCAAAAACTTGTCCAAACAAGATTCCCCACACTCCCAAATACTCCCTGAAATGGAATCCCAGCAAACCCCTCACCACCCCTCACCCCACGCGCCACCGCCACCCACTTCCTCCCCCACTCTCCCGCGCGTGCTCCTCCTCTCCGCCCCATCCGTCTACCTCACCCACCGGGCCCAATTCGCCGCCCACTTCCACTTCCTCGAATCCCACCTCTCCCCACACCTCCCACTCCCTCAATTCCTCTCCGCCCACTCCGCCGCCGACGTCTCCGCTCTCCTCGCCAGTGGCAACGGGCCTCCGATCGCCGCCGACGGGGTGCTAAGGGACTTGCCGGAGTTGAAGTGCATTGTCACGACTTCCGCCGGAGTCAACCACATCGATCTCGAAGAATGTAGTCGAAGAGGTATAGTGTTGGACTGGGGCTTGGTTTGTGTATTGACAGGGTAGGGTATGAGGAGGACGAGATGGACGCAGTGTTGTCAGTAGTTTTATCCCGGTCGCGAACAACAGAGAGACTGATTCCTGATACTAAAACGCATGTAGTCATACGTTGCACCACACTCATATTCGAAACCCCCCTGATGTTACATAAATGAGTTAAGTTTAAACATACAAGATAAATATTCTGTTCATTACAGGTATTGTGGTGGCGAATGCAGGGGATGTGTTTGGGGAGGATGTGGCGGATGCGGCGGTGGGGTTGGTGCTTGATGTGATGAGGATGGTGTCGGCTGGGGATCGGTTTGTGAGGGGTGGTGGGTGGAAGAGGGAAGAGACGTTTGGGCTTGGGAGAAAGGTGATGGATGTTCTTGGTTTGTTTCTGTACATTGATTTTCAATGTGTGGCCGAATGTAATAGATTTGGAGAGTATGTATGGGTTAATCTTTTGTATCAATATTGGAGGGGAAAGTAATCCATAAGTCATTACCGTAGTTTTTGTGTTCAAGATATGAGTTCAGGTCATCTATGTGTACTCTCTAGTATTCCAGTAGTTACATGGCTGGTGGAGAGCAATCAAATTTATGACGGTTTTGATGGTAATATAATGGATATTATAGTTTATCTTCATATTTTGGATGAAGTGCTTTGCGGCTAATCCAGCCACTGGAGATTGTAATACTTTGATATGTCCGAGTGGACTCGCGAGGATAAAGGAGAAGTGATGAATATAGCGTGTACTATATTTTGGAATCTGGGATGCTTATGAGTCATGATCCTTAATTTCAAGATTTTTTTGGTTCGGATGCAGGCTTAATTTATGATCGTCCTTGGGCAGCTTTTTTCAACTCCGTCATTTGTCTTTGCATTTGGACATTGGCGAGTTCAAATTATTTTCTAGAATTGTCGACACTCTTGTTCTTAGGCTACATTCTTGTCTTCCCTTGATGACTATAGGTTGTTCCATTAGGAATTAAAGTCGATATGTTTGTATTGATGATTGATGAATGTCTATTCCCAGGCTGAGTTATGGTTAAATGCCTTGTATCTGAATCAAATAAGCACTGTTAATACACTTGCTGCAACGATATCATGTTCCCTGATATTCTTTCCTACTTTTCATGATTTGAGTTTTGTGCTTCAGTTGACAGGAAAACATGTGGGAATCGTTGGACTAGGAAACATCGGCTCCAAAGTCGCTACAAGGCTTGCAGCATTCAATTGCAGCATCTTCTACAGCTCCAGAAAGACGAAGCCTGATGTCCCGTACGTGTACTGTTCGGACATCTATGAGCTAGCAGAGAAGGTCGACATCCTCATAATTTGCTGCGCTTTAACCGACCAGACCAGACACATGGTGAACGAGGAGGTGCTCGCTAAACTGGGCAAGGATGGAGTGATTGTTAACATCTCACGAGGGGCTATAATCGACGAGGAGGAGCTGGTGAGATGCTTGGTGGAGAATAAGATCACAGGTGCTGGACTTGACGTGTTTGAGCACGAGCCTATTATTCCCAAGGAGCTGTTCGCACTGGACAACGTCGTTCTTTCCCCACATAGAGCTGTTTTTACGACGGATTCCTTCGACGATATGTATGAGCATGCGACTGGTAATCTGAAAGCCTTTTTCGCTGGAAAACCATTGTTGTCGCCATATGTGGATAATTGACTCTATTGTCTGTTGTTAGGAGTGAGTTTTATCATCGTGATTGGGCTATGCCAAGCTTTAGAAGTTGCTGGTTCATGTATATTTTCGCTGAAGCTGTCAGTTTATGACAATGATGTTACTTCCTGATACGTCACTGGACGAAATGCAACTGTCTTTAGGATGACCATGTTGCTTGCTATAATGAGGTTTTGTAAACAAATGGGTCTGCGACTTCACGACCACACGATCAATTGATAAGACGGATTGTTTGTCATTGACTTATACGTTGATTGTCATTTTATAGCACTTATAATGTCATCTGAGTGTTTCCAGGTGCTTATTTCATAAAGCTCTTGAACTGAGCTTAAGCCAGATACAACTTGTTCACATTTTATCATCGTCACTCTATCATGCTTGTATACAACCTGACACGAACAACTCCAACTCGTCCTTTTACTTCCTCCTCGATCTCTCCATCCTATCTCTAGACCCGCTTTGACTTCACCTCACCTCTGCTTCCACTTCCAGAAACCCTACCTTTCCTCAGATCTCTCGCTCGTCTACTGCTATTTGGCATCCAAAAATTTCTCATAGCGTCAAAGAAGAAATAATTGTTGTCCTCCTCCTCCCCTTCCTCACATCACTGTCGATGTATTCCTTCTTCACGCCAATCTCAAAACGTGTTGTCTCTTGTTTGGTGGGGTTAGTTATATTGATTTGAATGTAAAATCCAGTTTCGAGTTTGATTGAACGGTAATCTAGAAATTAGAAGAAAAAAAAAACCAATTTTATATATTGCCATAAATATTTACTCCCTCCTCTGTGTTGCACGTCCAAAAAAAATAAAACATTATCATAAATACCAATTTTTTCTGTCAAAATTAATCTTATGTCCCTAATCCATCCTTACATTAATGTTTGTGCATGTTTCTTTTTTTTTTTTTGGACGAAGGGAATAATATTTATGGTCATTAATTTGACCATTTCATTGTGGAGGTTCAATTAGTTACAAATTATTACTTGTAAAAAAGAAGAAGATAGGTACAATTATTCACTTTTTAGCTGAAACAGTTATTATAAATATATGGAATTTTTTTGCTTAGTCCTCCACATGTCATTTTCTTATTGATTCCTAGCTATGTACATGTCAATATTTTATTGGTTTAAACATATCAACTTTTTATTGATTTATGCATGATTATTAAAAACTCAATTATTAGTAAGCATATGAAAGGTTTGAGGCAAATTATCATTAACCATCATCATTAATTTGCTTTAGCATCAAAGAAAATCATATTGTATCAAATCTACATATTAAAAGGAGCAAAATCAAACCAAAGATAGGAGTAAGATAAAAGTTTACGATAACAAATGAACTCAAAATGTATCTATATCATCCGAGATATAAGAGCTATCACCAGTGCATTCGTTTGGATAGCTTGAATCCAGAAAAGATCCTTTGTGACAAGAACCCGGTTGTTCCGGTTCATTGTCGGCTCGCCAGGTTAGTAGAACGCTATCGATCTGCAATGAATTTTGGACATAAACTCTTCTGTTCTTTTGGATCATTTTCCTGTCTGTTGATCACATTGTCTCATAGTATTCTTGCTTAACTGTAGGAAGTTTGCTGCACACTTGATGTATATAAGACAATCTACCACTGAGTTTAATGTCCTGTCCATCAAGAATGAGAAACGTATAGATTACTTCTTTGCGGAATTGTGTTGATTTGTTTTAGGTTGGTGATCTGTTGAAATTACTATCCTGGGAACCTGCCATCCTCCAAGACGAATGAAGGGATGACTTATTAACCTTGAATTCGGACACTTGTCCTGGTAAACATAAATTCATAAAACGTTGATGCAAACATGACAATAGATTTTTTAGCTAATTGTGTTTGTTTCTTTACCCATTAAATATATTCATAATGAGGATATAGTCAAATACTAGAAGATATGAATTATACGAACTAAAGATTAAACTTATGACCTACAAATGGATGAAGAGGGTTTGTGAAAATGTTAAAGTTTAATCATAACGTAAAGTTTTATTATTCATAACGAAAAGATGAAATGTAATTAAATAACTACTCCATCGTCGATCCCATCTCTTTCCCACCCATTTTTCTGATTAAAATCACTAGGGTCGTCTGAGCCTCCAGTTGCAGCATCTGAGACACCTGAAGGATGATGAAGCAGTCCATCCCGTGTAAGTGCTACTCGGACGTCAATGATCTGGTTTCCAATGTCGGCATCCTCATCGATCCTATGTTTTTGCGCATTAACCGACCAAACCAGGCACATGATAAACAAAGAAATACTACACTATCCAAGTTAGGAAAAGATGGAGTTATCATAAATATGTAGCGAGAGCCGCCATTATCGACGAGGAAAGAGTTGGTCTTCCCAAAGTGTTGTTTCAGTTGGATAATGTATAGTCCTGTCACCACATCGAGCTGCTTTTAATTACTTTACAATGGTTTCACGATCCGTATGAACTTGGAAGATTGACATAGCCTACCTTGGAGTTCATGTTCTGTTGAAGAAAGCACATAACTGCAGAAGTATATTGGAGAAATTAGCATAAAGCCGATCGAAATCTTGTTGTATATCGATCAGCTCCTCAATGGCTTAGTTGATTTAATGATGATGAAAAATTAGCAGAATCAGGTTTATTTTGCTTCGATTGCTTATATCTGGCACCATCCACCATCATTAGTGGCATCGTCAGCTTACTGACTTCTATGTGCTCTTGCCCTTGGCTTGTCCCGCCACTTTTATGATTGAAAGATGACGACGAACTAAAAAACCTTGAAATCTCTATAATTTTCTATTGCATTCGTCATGAGTATCACTTGGCTTTTTTGTTTTTTGTTTTTTTTTTTCATTTCATTGGTTTATGAAATAGAAATACGATAAAGTACAACAATAAAACAAAAACCCAAGTTAAAAACTAACTATTTTGGGCATGGTTGCTGCTGCACTTTGTTGATAAAAATATTTGTTTCTCATTTTTATTTTTTAAAATGGATAAAAACAAAAATAGAAAACAAAAGGAAAACAATAGGGTTTTTAATTCTTATTTTTTTTGTTTCATCTGTATAGTGTATTAAAGATCCCCTTTACAAACAATAATACAAAACAACCACGGAAGAAAAATATATGAGTTGATTCAAGATGATAAAAACCTAATTTCTTCAACAAAAAAAATAAAATCCACGAGGTAGAGAGTGATTTAAAATTATACTTATGACATAATATTAGAAATATACATTTTTTTTATTTCGACGTTTCATTAATTATAATTACTTCATCTTTTGATAGGAAATATCTCTCAATTTTAAGGGATCAATTAATATGAAGAAACACTACGCAAGTACTCCTATATAAACTCGTTGAACTCAGTTTAAAGCAACAAACATAAACCCTTATTTTTACCTCATTACTAGATCTTAGTTTAAGTTAGAGATACATGTAACATTAATCCTCCCACCTTCCCAAATTATATCCACGCTATTATCTCAACCCTCTCCCCAATTTTTCCTCCCAAGCTTCTTCAATTCAATTCCACACAGACAACACCACCACCACCAACAATAATCACTAATCTCACTCCCCCTTTTCTCTACCCACCCTCCATTCCCCCTCTCCTCATCTCCGATCTCCGTCACCGCCCACGATCTTGGGTTTCTCGTCCACTTTTGTTCGAGTCTGCTTGTGATCTGATTCGATTCGATGAGGAGTGGCGGCGGCGGAGGTGTAGGAGGCGGAGGCGGAGGAGTCCGGAGAGGAAGGAGTGGCGGAGGCGGATTGCCGTTGAAGAAGGTAGTGGTGATTGTGTTCGGTGTGGTTGTTCTCGCTCCGTTGTTCTTCTTCGTCGTGCGAGGGTTTCGAGGGCCTTTTGGAGTATCAGGTTTGTTGATCTTTGTGTGTGTTAGTGTTGATTCGATTGTGGTGTGAATGCGATTGCGATTCGTGATTGTGGAGGATTGGTGTCGTCGGATTTGGTACTTTGGTGTTTGATTGTTGAATTGAGAGAGATGTCATTGAATGTCGCATTGTGGATAAAGCGAATAGTGATGATTATTCCGGGATTGTTTATAGTTGATTTAATGATGTGTTAATCTTCTGATTTACCACAAGCGCCCCACATTAAACACGATTGCATAACCATGTGGAAGGTATGTATATGTCGATGCAAAACTTGACTCGTAATTGGCATGATCAACCTACTTTTCTCGAGGTTAATTCGGTATAGCTTTGGACTATGCTTTGTATGGAAAAAACGTAGGAAATGTTGCTGTAAGAACTTAAGCCACATTGAATAGTGCCAGAAAATAAAAATTGCACTTATTTTGGGACCGAGTAAATTGTAATGACTATCTGGCGTGATTGGAACGGGTATGGAGTTATTGTGTGGAAGTTATGGACGGTGAAGGGGAAGAAGTATAGAGTGGACTGTCAGCTTAAACCGATTCATATTCGTTGGAAGTTGATCCTCTGGATGATAGAATCCATAAATCATGATTCATGCCTAAGCCGTTCATGGGAAAAAAATTTCAACATAGCTCTCACGTTCTTGTGGATTTCAACAGCATTGATGTGTAGTAGTCTAAACCCTTCACGTTTTTTTTGTAAATAATGAAACTAAAATCAATGGTGTTAATTCATTTAAAAAAATAGAATAATAGAAATCGGACACGTGGAATGAGGTGATAAAAAGGAAGACCTCTTACAAGTATATGTTCAGAGTAGGTAGTGAATGCAGATTCAGGTGATATACAGGTGTAGACCATGGCAAACACGTGTCCGATTCAGGTGATATACAGGTGTTGATATACAGGTGATATACCTCTTACTCCCATTGAGATCAATTCCTGTAAGCCTAAGTCGCTTAAGGAATAAGGCTCGATTTTTTAACACCTTCAATATGACACTCATTATATCTGAATGCCACATGTTTTAGAGAAGGGATATATGCGGAGGGGTTGATGTACGGTAATGGGATAGGGAATGAAGTAACGAGCTTTTAGTTGGACAAGACATAATATGGCTAAGTTTTGTGTAAATGAGAGAATACAAATAAGATATCAATAAGTGATCATCATATTCGTCATGATAGCCATGAAAGGGGAAGATGGTGCTCTGCTTATGATTATTTTGGTTTTTGGCTTTCATTTCATGAGATAGACATTTCATTGCTGCAGTTTTAACAACCATTGTGTGCTTGCTAATTCTGCTGCTACTCTGTGCTCCCATCTGAGCTTTTACATAGAATTGATTTCTTTCTTTTCTTTGTTCTTTTTATCTTCATTTCTTCAATTTTCTTTCCTCTTATTTTTACATAGAATTGATTTCTTTCTTTTTATCTTCATTTCTTCAATTTTCTCTCCTCTTATTTTTACTTTTAGAGCTGTTATCTTTCCGTTTTTTCCTCAGCATTAGCTTTGCCTTCGTCTGATTGTGTTTGTGTTTGCAGGCAGAGCCGAAGATTCTTCTGTTGTTGGTAAACAGGTGTTTTTCTAATCATTTCTTGTTCGCTCAATTTTTCTATATCCCAGGTTTAGGTTCTAATCGGCGTATATATCCAACAGAATAGCACTAATTATTATCATTTTATTATAATGTTGCAGAATTTAGATTGGAGGGAGAGGCTGGTGTTGCAACATCTCAAACCTTTTTTATCAAAAGAGGCATGAAGGATCTAATTCTGCTCTTTCTCTGCTTTAGGTTTGTGACCTGTCTTGTTGGATTGGTTCAATCTCCTTGATATTTTTGCATCGCATATATTTTGCAGGTCATTGATGTCATTGTTGCCAACACTAATGATCTGGGGCCAATGAGCCTTGACTCTTTTAGAAAGAAGAATTTGTCAGCTTCATGGAGCGTTGCTGAAAAAGAGAATTCAGAGGATACTTCTATTGAGGTTCAATCCTTTTTCTTAAAAGTATATATGCTTTTTGTTTTAATAGTCATTATCCGTATGTTGACGTGCTGTACTTTGTTATTGTGTCAAGGCAACCCAAGGAACCACACATGCTAAACAAGAGTCGCCAAGGCTAAAATTAGGTATTGTTTCAGGTACTTTTTTGCCCAAAGCATGCTGAATCATTTCGTTGTATTTTGTGTGCCTGTCGTTGACCTGACATTGTTTTTGAGCAGATAATCAATCTGCCATAATTGAATCTCCTGCAAAGCTAGAGCGAAGGGTAATCATCATCCTTCATTAAGATGCTATCGTGTCAATAAGTTGATGCACATGATGTTTTCTCCGTGATGTCACATCCATATTGTTTCAACTATTGTAGAAACTGAGGGAGAAAAGGCGCGAAAAACGTGTCAATGATTTACTGAAGCTGAATGATGATGTGGTTCTGAGACTTGAAAATGAGGCGATTGAGCGCTCGAAGTCAGTAGATTCTGCTATTCTCGGAAAATACAATATATGGAGGAAACAAAATGAGAATGATAACTCTGATTCTACAGTACGGCTTATGCGAGACCAAATAATCATGGCTAAGGTGTATTTAGGCCTTGCTAAGATGAAGAACAAGACTGATTTGTTTCAGGAACTACAAATTAAACTTAAAGAGAGTCAACGTGCTCTGGGAGAAGCAACAAATGATTCTGACCTATCACAACGGTAGAGATGCTGATGAAAACATATAATTACCCTATTCCCTTTCCTGACAAACCTATCATGCTGATTATTCTACCAATCCTTGTTTTCAGTGCACCTGAGAAAATGAAAGCAATGGGCCAAATTCTTTCCAGAGCAAGAGAACAACTGTATGACTGCAAGCTGGTGACCTCAAAGCTGAGAGCTATGCTGCAATCTGCAGAAGAACAAGTTAGAAGCTTAAAGAAGCAGAGTACATTTTTGAGCCAGTTGGCAGCAAAGACCATACCTAATGGAATTCATTGTTTATCTATGCGCTTAACCATAGATTACTACCTGCTCCCTCCGGAAAAGAAGAGGTTCCCTCGGAGTGAAAATCTGGAAAATCCAAATCTTTTCCATTATGCTCTCTTCTCTGACAATGTCTTAGCTGCGTCAGTTGTTGTCAATTCCACTGTGATGAATGCCAAGGTAAAATTCATGTCTATGGTCACTGTATGGCACTATTTGAAATATGTGCAAATATAAAGTAAATAGCAGCTCTATTCTAAAGTTAATATTTGTTCCTGGACATTTCGATTGAGGTAATGATATATGTGGATCGTTTAGGATAATCACTGCTACTGAACACAGATTGTTTTTGGCTTTTTTCTGTTTTTGGCATTTGCAGCTTAAAAGAAAATTTCAGAATTTATTTATTTATTGTTCTGCCTATGGAATTGCATCATGATGACTTCCAAAAACATCTTGAAGTGGTGATTCTCTGTAGAGGAAATAAATGGAAGAACTCCGTCATGGTGAAACGCAGTGTCTGCATTTAGATAATGGTGTCCTTCACTGCAGTGCTGAAAACACTGCATCTTGGCTTCCGTAGACATCTGTGGACTTTGTCCAGCTAATGTTGATGGCCTTGATGCCATCTGTCTGGTTTCAATCTGGCTGCTCTGTGTCTTTAAGACGTTTGTGTGATCTTTTACTAAATGCTGATTGCAAATGCTCTTCCTCTTGTTGCCATGAAATGAGCAGCTGAAACACTATTCTCGTTAGTTTTTGCATGAGCGAGCTTGGTTAGCAATAGTTTTTCACGAATGCTTTATCATTATAAGAAGTTTAATATCACTGTATTATTGCTTTGCTTCCTGAAAGTTGATCCTATGCGTGGATGCAGGAACCTGAAAAGCATGTGTTTCATCTAGTAACGGATAAACTGAATT
>JAOVYX010018645.1:0-19781 GCA_035668315.1 Drosera spatulata
ATTGGAATGTTGTGAAGTGGATTATGCGGTACTTGGCTGGAACTACAGATTATGGCATCTTATTTGATGGCCAGGTTACAAAGAGTGATGTAGTTGGCATGGTAGATGCAGACTATGCAGGTGATTTGGATTCCAGGAGGTTTACGAGTGGGTATGTTTTTACTTTCTGTGGTGGACCTGTGAGCTGGAGATCTGTGTTGCATGATGTGGTTGCGTTGTCTACCACGGAAGCAGAGTATATGGCATTGTGGTTGAAGTATCTGGTTGAGGAACTTGGATTCAAGCACGAAAAAGGTGTTCGCATGTTATGTGACAGTTAGAGTGTGATCTACTTGACAAGAAATCCGGTGTACCATGCTCGGACGAAGCATACCGATATTCGTTATCACAAGATTAGAGAGTGGTTGAATTCTGAGGTTGTAGATTTGCAGAAAGTTCACACAAATGAGAATGCGGCAGATATGCTTACCAAGATAGTTTCCAAGATCAAGTTTGAGAGCTGCTTAGACTTGATCAACATTTCTTCTTGCTGAGTTTGTGGTGGAGCAATTCCCCCACGCGAAGGGGGATGTGAGTTGCTTTGGTATCGATCGTGAAGTAAATGCCAAAGGTGGAGATTGTTATTATTTGACGTTGACTTTTTAGATTTTTTATTCCCTATAAATAGACCCTTATTTTGTAGAAAATAAGGTGGGAGAGAAACTAGGGTTTCCAGAGCGATACACAGAAGAGAGCGATCTCAAAAGAAAATCCCTGTAATCTGATTCCCTTTGATTAGTGAGTTTTCTTCCCGTGAGTTTTTTCTTCCCCTTGAGGGTTTTCCCACGTAAATCTGGTGTCGTTTTTCGTTCTTGTTATTTATCAATTGTGCTTGTGAATTGATCGTTTGCCTGCTGGATTACAATTCTGAGATTGTCTCGAGATTTAAACCGCAACAGATTACTTATAATATCTTGGTCGAGGGCCTCGAGGCTGTTTGTGAGGAGTGAGGAGTAGGAAGGCGACTGAGTTCTTGGACTTCATGAGGAAGTGAAGTTGTAACTCAAATGTTGTCTTGTGTCATACCCTTATTAATTGGATTTGCAAAGAGGGAAGGTTGGATGGCGCGATGAAGTTAATGAAAAAAATGCCTTCGGTGTCTTCATGATTACACGTATCAGCTTGTGCTCCAAGAAGAAAAATGAAGAGGTGTTTATAATGTGCCTTACATACAGAATGATTCAACTGCTTAATATTCTTGGAACGAGAGGTTCATTAAGAATCAGAACAAAGGAGGATGTCACAGCTTTTCTGTGGATATTGAACGAAGCAAGGGCATTTGATAGAATAATGCTTCAAACTGCATGGATATCCTTCAGGAGATGGGGTTTCCTAGAACAAGAAAATAATAGCCAATGTTGTTTTTGGCCATGCTAAAGAGTCACTTTCAGCTGAGGAAAGCAGAGATCATGTGAATGATCAGGATAAAGGAACACCTTCCTAGGAAGTATGGTTCAGCTCTGAGCAAGGACTATGTTGGTTTGTAGAGGATACTCCGGAGGTTTAAATTGAGTATCAATGGATTTTCGAACTTTTTTTCACTTTCTTGATGTGGAAGGTCCGGGTCTTTAGGAAGGCCTGGGTCTTTCTCAACCTGTTTCCTTGTTGTAAGTCACCAACCGTTTTGTATACTTGTTTGCTGTGTGATCAAGAACGAAAACAGTAAAGAGAGAGTGAACACGTGCTTATACTGATTTGTCTCTTGCCCAAAACTATGAAACAAGAGATTTACATCGAAACAAGAGATTTACATCCAGTACCTAGTTGGATGTTTAAGAATTTTGCACTATGATCTCCTTCACTAGTACACACCGTTATCCCTCTCCTTCACCGATACTCCAGATCAATGTCAGAGAATCCCTATATCACCAACATCCTGATAACACAGTCAACACCAATTACAATAATACAACATGCTAGGTCTTTGGTAGCGTTTTTTTTTATAGCATTTATGCAAACGCTGCTATAGCTTTTTTTGATAGCGTTTTTCAACCACTTCAATAGGTTTAAAACCAGTACCATAAGTTTGACCTAAAAAATCATACGTAAAACTATTGTATCGCTTTTGTAACTGTTATCTTTGTTAAAATGTAGCAATAGATCGATTTGGTAGGAGCTTTCTTGCAACACTTTGCAAACGTTACCATAGAGACATCTATGACAGCGATTGCGAATGCTGTAATAGTTATTTGATCGTAATTATTGATAACGAGAAAAACAAATAAATGATTTGATTTCAGAAAAACACTAACAAAATTTTATAGCCCAAATTGTTTAACACGAGACTAACAAGATTGAGATTCCTGGTTCAAATCCTCCCAAGTGCAAAAATAGAAATTATTTTATTAGAATTGGTCGATTGTCGGAGGTCAGCCGTCGCTGGTCGGTCGTCGAGGAGGTCTTCCATTGCCGGAGTTTCCCCCCGACAAAGATCTATGGTGGCGTTCTTAGCTGCTGTCGTAGAGTTTATTGTAGCGTTTTGAAACGCTACCTTAGTATCAAGGGTAGGGTTTTTAAACGCTATCGTAGATGGTTATGATAGCGGTTTTAAAAAGCATAACTATAACCAACGCAAACACTACCATAGGCTATGGCGACGACGGCTTAGGCAACGGTTTCCAAATCGCTACTATAGATCTATGGTAGTGATTTTTATAGCTTTTGTAGCGTTTTTGAACTTCTGCCATATGTATGATATGGTGTAGTGCAACTTGTACCAATCCCCTAGACGTCACCCTAAGTACACCCTGTTCTACCCCGGATTTAGTCTTAGCACCTCTAGTTCTTATCCTTCCTGATAGAACTTTTGTATCCTCAGCTTCAATCCCCTATAGCAACGTCTCGTACTTCTCTGATCCTTAGTCTCCTGAATTGTACTCCTTACAACTTGGCATCCTTGTCTTCACCAAGGCCTGGGTCTTTCTCCGGTTCGGTCACCTTGAACCAAGGAAGTCTTTTTGATCAACTCTTCAGTCAATCCACAGCAGCAGCTTGTGTTAGTTGTTATGTGTCAGCTCCAAAACACCAAAGGATCGTCGTCTTAGGCTTATAGATATTTGTGGAGCTGGATTGAATTTCTATGGATGACAAATTAGCTCTTTGTGTTTCGATTGCAATATGGTGGCAAGTTGTGTAGGCAATCGATGTCTTTACTTCTTGGTGATGACCTCCCTTTTGTTGAACTCCAAAAATTAGCAAGTTTGGATCTTCATCTTCATTTGGACAACAATCTGATCTTCTTTCGATGCTTAGCCCTCCAAAACTTTCCATATCTACAAAGCAATCCAAAATCGATTTGTAGCAAAATATTCGAATTTTGCTCAATATATTGTTAGGCCATATATAAGATATACTGGATAATTAATGAGGACTTAACAAACTCAGCATAATCACCAAAATAGGAACTTTCCATGTTGATGATATATATACATGGAAACTGGGGAAGGCCTAAGCCTTACTTACACCTATCTCAATTCTGATACCAACTAGGAGGCCTAGGGTCTTCGTGTGTTTTTTGAACAACCTAACTCAAGATCAACTTGTTCAATCAATGTCATCATCAGAACATATGAACTCAATAATATTCCCCCTTCTTGATGATGACAACCAATTGATGGCCTATTTAGTACAGGGATCTAAAGGCTTGTTAGAAAATCCTACGCATGTACAGAAAGTAATCAACATAATATCCAACAAAGAAAATCACCTTTAAAATCACCAAAGAGTAAGGCAACCCATAAACACAATCAAAGATAGCTCAACGAATAGCCATCACACTTCTTCTTCCTCCATTGGTATCCTCAAAATGGGAAAAATAGCCTGTTTTTCAACCAAATACCCCTATAAACTATCTCCACATCTCAATGTACCAGCAAGAAGATCTCACCATCCCTACCCTCCATGATAGGAATCATTTCAGATCCAAAAACACTAGTCCGAGGTGTGAGGTCTCATTCCTCAAGTATGAATAAGCAAGCAAGCAATAACATTAATTATTACAAACCGTATAGCAAATTCAAGTCTTGGTCATAGTTTAATGATAGGATAGTTCAAAGATTGGCTTATGCAAAGAGAAATAGGCTAGGCTTTGAGATGTCCTATATCTTCTTAAATTGAAGCTTGACAATGTTGAGCTCTTTGGTCAGTTCGACCACCTTCTTCTCCTCTTCCTTCAGCTGAGCATTAGCAGCCAACAACGTGGAATACAGGTTTGAGATCCTGTTCATATTCTCCAAGCATTTGTGACAACTTGAAGGTTCTTGTGGTTGTGAATCAGGAATAGTTGCTGAAGGTCCGAGTCTTGCTATACTCGTCTCTATCAAACACTGTCAACCTTGTTAAACATCAACATCATGAAGTAGCTCTCCTTATACCTATCAAAAATAGTGATCTTGGCTGTGTCTTCCTCCAAATTAGGCACTTCAAAATAAATGAAGACCTTTGTGCACCAAACACCATATGAAAGCTCATGACTCCTATGAGAAGCCACATGTTGCATGTCTTTGATCACAAGAACAGGCAAGTTGATAAATTTCTTATCCATTAGCAGCTCCATCAAAATCATATCCAGTGCAGTAGCTTCTATTTTCCTTGAACCTCTTGGAATCAAGCGCTTATTCACACCAGGGCAAGAGGTTCAATCTCATCCACCATGGGCAATGTAAACTTGACATAAACATCATATCTAGTAACCAGAATATCAAAGATCTCAACCAACTTTTGAACGGTAAGAAAAAATTTACCATTCACATTGGTGGTGAGGGAGGCCTGGGCCTCGTTGTACTCCAAATTCTTATAAAACTTCTTTATGGTTAGTGGATGATAGTGAGCTTCATACACCATCAAAGTAATACATTCTTAACTTTGAATTGCAGCAGTCAACTCTCCAAGTTCATTACTCCTAAACCAGGTGAAAAGATCACCTTTCCAAGGTGAATATCTCTAGAGACAATAGGGATAGACTTCTCCTTCTTTGTTCTCTTCCTGCTTGCCTTAGGAAGATCTTCATCAGTTTTTGTATCACAGGAGTCAACCAGCAGCGTTGGGGCTTTTCTTTTGATGGATTCGATTGGTGGTGACTTTGGCTTTGTGGTGCTTTGGGACTTTGAGGTTTTGGGATGTTATGGTTCTTTTCAATAGGCCTTTTGGTTTGTTTTTTGTGGTGGTGGTGGTTGCTTTTGCTTTGGGCGTAGGTGGTGTTGAGTCATCAGATCCATCAGTGTCAGCATGGTACTCAGAATCATAAGAGAGTACCTCTTCAACAAGCCTCTCCAAGAAGGCTTTAGCAGTAGCCTTCTTCTTTTTCTCTTCAGTAGGAAGGCCTGACCTTCCTTGGCTAGGTCTTCGATTTTCTTAGGTTACCCCTGAATTGTTGCATCAGTCTCCATTGGTGTTGGAGATGTGGTTTCTTTTTGTGGTGGTGAGGGATGCTCAGCAGCAAGATCTTTGAGAACCTCAGTTACAGGATCTGGGTTTTCTTGGCTAGGGTTTTGATCTTGTTCATCATTGTTCAGGGACTAGGCCTTCTTCGATTCTGTTTCTCCCAAGATGGCTTCGATCTCCTTTTTCGCAACTTCTGTTAGAATCTCCATAAGATCATTCTCTTTGGAAACTGTGGAGTGTGTCTCTTACATTGGCGATGACGGATCTGAAATTTGTCCTTTTTGGCTTCATCATGAGGGCTCGATGTTACACCCTCTTCTGTCTTCACAGATTCGGTCTCATTCATGCCTGATTCTGATTTCTCTGACATCTTCCACTCTATTTCATGTTGTTCTTAGGGATGTATGGTGGCAAACGGCTTCGCAGGACTAATCTCTCCCAAGTGCTCATCGATATCAACCGGATTCTCCCTTGTATTTGTGAAATGGTTCTTGGCTAATCTGGTTCTGGGACGAGGAGTCATATATAGAGTGGTTTGTGAAGTTTTGGAATGGTTTTTGGAAGTCGGTTTGTGTTTTGAAAACTTGTGGTTGGATGTGGCTTTGGGAAGTTATGGCAGTAAGTATATATCAGTTACAGGATCTGGGTTTTCTTGGCTAGGGTTTTGGTCTTGTTCATCATTGTTCAGGGACTAGGCCTTCTTCGATTCTGTTTCTCCCAAGATGGCTTCGATCTCCTTTTTCGCAACTTCTGTTAGAATCTCCATAAGATCATTCTCTTTGGAAACTGTGGAGTGTGTCTCTTACATTGGCGATGACGGATCTGAAATTTGTCCTTTTTGGCTTCATCATGAGGGCTCGATGTTACACCCTCTTCTGTCTTCACAGATTCGGTCTCATTCATGCCTGATTCTGATTTCTCTGACATCTTCCACTCTATTCGCAGGACTAATCTCTCCCAAGTGCTCAGCAATATCAACCGGATTCTCCCTTGTATTTGTGAAATGGTCCTTGGCTTTGAGTTGTGATCTGGTTCTGGGACGAGGAGTCATATATAGAGTGGTTTATGAAGTTTTGGAATGGTTTTTGGAAGTCGGTTTATGTTTTGGAAACTTGTGGTTGGATGTGGCTTTGGGAAGTTATGACAGTAAGTATATATCAGACAAGTATGAGGAAGGACTGGGCCTTTGTGGCGGTAAAAAGAATAATGGTCATGCAATAATCAATGTCACACCAACTCAACTTATAACATACCTTTGGCAAACTTATCTTTCCTATCTAGTGTTCCCTCTTTCATCATGACTTGACATTTCCTTGAAGATTCAGGATCATCGACTTTCCTGTCTTGACATCGATCAAATGAAAACAAATCTACATAATTCTTTTTTCAAACAGAATATCATCCCAAATCAACTCAGCTTTAGAAAGAGAAGTAATGTAATGGCAAGATGTTAAAATATTTTGATCATGCCTATTTTCTGCCTTATCTTCTCAAATTTTTCTATCCCTAAAGGTTTTGTAAAGATATCAGCCAATTGATTTTCTGTATTACAATGTTTCAAGATTATATTGTCTTTTTCATAATTCTCTCAAGAAGTGATATCTAATGTCATTGTGTTTCGTTCTTGAGTGTTGGACATGATTTTTGGTGATATAGCACTTGTGTTGTGATATAAAATTCGAACACAACCAACGCCCATGCTATAGTCTCTTAAGTTGTTATTTTTGTCCGAAGTGATTGTGCACAACATAATCCAGCTGCTATATATTCAGCTTCTGTGGTAGAAAGGGCTACCGAATTCTGTTTTTTTGATAACCAAGAGACTAAGAATGGACCTACGAAATAACATGTACTAGTAGTATTTTTTCTATCCATTAAATGACAGGCACAATCAGCATCAGAATATCCTAACAATTCAAAATTGATCCCCTAAGGATACCAAAAGCCCTGGCCTTCTGAGCCTTTGAGATACCTCATTATTCTTTTCACAACTTTAACGTGAGATTCCTTAGAATTAGCCTGAAATCTACCACACAAGCACACAATGAACATGATATCAGGTCTACAAGCAGTCAAACAGAGTAAGGAACCAATCATACCTCTGTAATTTTTCTGATCTGTACCCTTACCTTGAGGATCAGCATTCAACTTACATGCAGTAGGTATTGGGGTGTCAAAAGTCTTGAAATCAATCATGCCGAATTTCTTGAGTAGTTCCTTGAGATGCTTTTGTTGGTGAATGATTGTCCCTTCATTCCCTTGCTTGATTCGGAATCCAAGGAAGAATGTCAACTCTCCCATCATACTCATCTCAAATTCTCTAGTCATGAGCTCAAAGAATTCCTTGTACAAGATCTCATTAGTAGCATCAAATATGATATCATCAACATAAATTTGCACTACCAAAAAGTCAGATTTGCCAAGGTTCTTGATAAATGAAGTTTTATCAAATTGACCCCTAGTGAAACCATGTGATAGCAAGAATTCAGGGAGTTTTTTCATACCAAGCTCTTGGGGCTTGCTTAAGGCCATAGAGACCTTTGTCCAGTTTAAACATATGATCAGGATATGTTAGATTTTCAAAGCCAGGTGGTTGTTTAACATATATGTTCTCTTTTAGATAGCCATTCAAGAAAGCACTTTTCATATCCATTTGAAATAGCTTGAAATTCATGTGAGCAGCAAATGCAATCAACATCTTAATGGCTTCTAATCTAGCAACAGGTGCAAAGGTTTCTTCATAATCAATTCCCTCTTCTTGACTGTAACCTTTGACCACTAAACTAGCTTTGTTTCTAGTAATAATGCAATTGTCATCAAGTTTGTTTCTAAAGACCCATTTTGTTCCTATGATATGGTGATTACTAGGTCTAGGTTCAAGATGTCACACTTTACTTCTTTCAAACTAATTCAATTCTTCTTGCATTGCACACTTCCAGTCAGGATCATTTAGAGCTTCCTTATAATTATGGGGTTCTATGTGAGAGAGAAAAGCTGAAAAAACACAAGTGTTTTGAAGAGAATTCCTTGAACTTGTTTGAAAATCAGCTTTTAAATCACCAATCACCATAACTGGTGGATGTGAGCCTTTGTATTTCCAGTTTCTGATCACTTAAGGAGTGTTAGAAGGCTGTTGAAGTTCCAGATCCTTGTTTTGGTCAATTTCTTCCAATTCAAGTTCTAAGACCCGGGTCTTTGTGCCTTCAGATTCCCGGTTATACTCCTCACTCTTTGTGTTTCCATTAACTACTGCTTGATCTTTTGATGAATAACCGTCTGTTTCAGCTGGTTTATTCTTGAGCAAGCCAATCTCGAAGTCTTCATCCTGCAAATTCGAATCACTCAAGTTAGTTTCATAAAAAATTACATGCACACTCTCCTCAATGGTTTGTGTCCTTTTGTTAAACACTTTGTAAGCCTTGCATGCATGAGCATATCCAACAAATATCCCTTTATCATTCCTTGCATCAAACTTGTCCAGATTTTCCTTTCCATTATTATGGACAAAGCATTTGTATCCAAATTTTCTCAAGTGTGAGATATTTGGAACTCTTCCATTCATGAGCTCATAGAGGGTTTTCTTCAATATAGGTCTAATGAGTGCCCTCTTCAAAATTTACAAGCTGTATTGATAGCCTCTGCCTAGAAATTTGTTGGCAAGTTGCTATCTAACAACATTGTTCTTGACATCACCTCCAAGGCCCAATTCTTCCTTTGTACCACACCATTTTGTTGAGGGGTCCTTGCAGCTGAGAAATTTTGCTCAATTTCTTCTTTCCTGTAAAACTCAATGAACATAAAATTATCAAATTCAGTACCATGATCAGTTCTAAGAGCAATCAATTTAAGACCAATCTTGTTTTGAGTTTTGATAATGAAACTGTGGAACTTATCAAATGTCTCATCTCTGGTTATACGAAAAATAACCCATGTGTACCTGATATAATTATAAAAAATCACAAGAACTTACTTACTTCCTCCTCTGTATTGTATTCTCATTGGTCCACAAGATCCATGTGCAGCAATTGTAAAGGTTTAGAAGTACTTTTCACATTCTTGGAATGGAATGATGTTGTGACATGTTTACCTCTTACACATGAGTCATATACACCATGTTTCTCATATTTCATTGTAGGCAAACCACTTACCACTTTCTTAGAATTCAAATCTATTCAGTAGGTGATAACTAGCATGACCAAACCTTTTATGTCAAAGCATGGCATTTTCTTTTTAAACAGTTAAGAAATTAAGAGTGTTGACAGGAATTTAATCCAAAGTCACTTTGTAAACATTCTTGTATCTTTTTCCTTGAAGAACAAGTTTTCCTATCTTTGAATCCTCCACACTACAAACATTGTCAGTGAACTCAACCTTATTTCCTTTGTCACAAAATTGGGATACACTAAACAAGTTATGTTTCAATCCTACAATCTAATGTACATCATCCATAGAATGAGAAAGTGACTTGTCAACCTTACCTGTACCTGTAATTTTACCTTTACCATTGTTGTCAAAAGTCCCATTCTCCCAATCAAAGTCTTTGAGTGAGAGAAATAAAGATTTGTCACTTGTCATATGCTTAGAACAACCACTATCCAAGAACCATAAACTGCTCCCTCTCATTCTTGCCTGCAACCATGAAATCAAGGGGTTAGTTTAGGACCCCATCTAAGGTTGGGTCCTTTTACATAAGCAGGAAAAAAAAAAAATAGGAGTAGGCAGAACAATGTAGGTGGTTTTCACTTATCTCAGGTTCTTAGCATGATCAATAAGTCTTTTGTCATAGATTTTAATCAAATGACCATCTAAGCCACAATAAGTACACAATAGATAATCAGGAACATCAATGTACTTCTTTTGAGATTTTTTAGATGATTTTCTTTTATTAACAGCTTCAAATTGAAGTCCATATTTGTGATATGATCTGTTCAATGTAGGTTTGTTTGTGACAACCAGAAAGGGTCGGGTCTTCGTTGTTCAAGCATTTTGGTCAATGGCCCTGGTTTCCTAGTATACTGGTCATCAATGGCAATCTTAGCTTCCAGAAAGCTTAGTTTCTTTTCAAACTCTTGTTTCTCCTTTTGCACATAAAGCAATTTTCGTTCCTTTTCATGCAGTAACTCAGATTCAGTGACCTTTTTGGGTTTGACAAAAATTGGTTTTGACTTCAGATTTTCTACTAGGAAGACCTGGGCCTTAGTGGTTTTCTTTAAGGTCTCGATTTCCTTCCTACTTTCAATCTCAATTTCATGAAGTAACTTGCTTCTGCTCATTGTTAGATTTAGCATGTTGTTTGACTCGCTCATCTCATCCCTGAGCCTCTCAATTTCAGATTCAAGATTCAATTTTTCATCAATAAATCTATCAAGATCGTTCAAACCTCTTTCAAACATGATAACCATATTAACTTTAGATAGCTTGCTCAAATCATTAGTAAGAGATTTGACATCAATTACCTCATCATTTGAATCTGAAGCATCAGAATCCTTTTCAGCCATGAGACAACCTTTGGAGCTTTCTTCATCCTTTGATTCATCATCAGAGTCTTCATCAGAAGTCGAGTTATAAGCATCCCGACCTTCACAAGCAACAAGCATGATCTTTTCCCTATCAGCAGCAGAGAATTGCAACTTCTTTCGTTTAAAATCTCCATGTTTTAGCATTGGATAATCCTTCTTGAAGTGACCTGTTTTGCCATAATTAAAACAAGGGCCAGAAGTTGATTTAGATGAGAACTTACCGCTTACCTTCTTCTTATCATCCTTCTTTTTCAAGAAGTTGAAGTATCTTCTGCTTAGGATGGCTATAGTTTCATCATCACATCCTCCACATGCTTCACAGGTTCTTGGTGACTAAGTAGCTTGAGGGTCAAAATTTTCATTCTAGTTGACACACTAGCTTCATCTTCTTCTTGTTGCTTCAGTGTCTTTTCATAGGTGATCAAGGAGCCAATCAAATCACTCAAAGGTAGTTTCTTTAAGTCCTTGGCTTCTTGTATGGCAGTGATCTTTGCATTCCAAGTCCTAGGGAGGCGTCTGAGATTTTTTCTCACCAGTTCATTAGGAGTGTATGATTTACCAAGTGAATCTAGTTCATTGACAATCTCATTGAACCTGGTAAAAATCTCCTTGATGGTCTCATTGGGACTCATCTTGAAGTTCTCAAACTGAGAAACCAAAAGATTAATTTGTTGTTCCTTCACTTCACTGGTTCCTTCATATTTTACCTTCAAAGTGTCCAAAATCTCCTTGGTAGTCTTGCATATTGAGATTTTCTTGTGTTCAGAATTAGTTAAGCCACATATGACAATCTTCCTTACTCTTGCATTCCTCTCCATCTTCTGAAAGACATCAGTAACCCATTCAACTCTTGGTTTCTCAACCATCTTTTGATCAGCATCCTTTTTCTCTATCTTCAGTGGTCCATTTTTGATGATTTCCCATAGCCGTCTGTCCCCAGATTGAATGTGGATCTCCATCTTCTCTTTCCAAAAACCATAGTAGGTTCCATTAAACAATGGTGGCTTGTACTCAGATGCAACCTCCTTTCCAGTCTCTGTTAAACTCATCTTTTTCTTTTCAGGTAGTTAGCCTTTAAAAAGAATGTGCTCTGATACCAATTGTTGGTTTGCAAAGGATACTCAAGAGGGAGGGGGGGTGAATTGATTATCAATGGATATTTGAACTTTTTTTCACTTTTTTGATATGGAAGGCCCGAATCTTTAGGAAGGCCTGAGTCTTTCTCTACTTAGCAAAACAAAACAGTAATAGAATTAGTAAGCATAAAAGGAAACCTGAAGCAATACAGTCTACAAAGGTCAAAACAAAACGTTATCATAACCGCATGGTCCAAGCACTAAAATGTTTGTTGGTCAATGGAGAAGTCGTGACAGTCAATGAGCAACCTTGTGCACACACACAAAACATATTTATCAAAAGAGCTAATGTCATTATGGAGTATTCGGGACTTTGATGTAAGAGTTGCTTTGTATATAGACAATGCAACAATATGCCACAAGCTATGGTCAAGCGCGGGAATATCTCGATACATTTCTTCCACTACTCATTATCATAATGCTAATATATTTGCTGTGTGATTTTTCCATCAACTTAGTCTTGATTTCAAAGATATTAACGTTTTATGTGGTTGTATTCTTTTCCTCTTTGGATCAGAAAATACCAACAATCCGGGTCAGTTTATCATCTAACTGATCCAACGGAATCATGGAAAATTCAAGAATTGAAAAAAAAAAAAAAAAAAACAAGAAAATTATTCTAACTAATCTGTGTATCCTGTAGTGCAGCTGTGGAAAGATAGAGAGATGAAGGAAGAAGTAATCAGTGGATATAAAGCGTGGATGGTCGTCTAGGAGGTCAGGGAAATGATTCAGAAGTTCGTATGATTTGACAACTAATATCATAATTGTCCCTCGAGCCGATCACCATGACAGTCTTTGATTTCTTTCTTGTCGCTTTCTACCCTTTTTTGACCCTATTACGATTTATATTTATTGTTTTAATTGAGTATATAATTGAATGATGTGGTGTTCATAAATAAGCTATCGACTGTGGAAACACTGAAACATAAATACTAATTTATGTATAGTTTTTCAATAAACAAGTATGTCACCCGCGCGATGTGCGGGAATGTCTTAATCTTATAAGTGATTAATTGTTCGTAAATTGATCGTTTATAGGATTATTTATAGTGATATCGCAAATATTTTATTTGTTACGTATATATCATCATAGATGTTTTCGAAATTATTTTGATTTTACCAAGCATATTTAATAGATTCTTCAAATATATACAATCCATGACACTTTTTCGTTTAATCTAGTTGTACAAAGTTTTCACATAAGAATCAAGATATCTTTTATCACAGAATAAATTTTGCATCTTTCTATCCAATCGATGGTAAACTCCATGAACTAACTTGATAAAACGAAATGAATAGACAAAAGATATGAAATAAAAATGAATGATTTCTTTGTTTTTTTAAAATGAAGTTTTAAATACTGTAATGTGAAAAGTTGTTTTTTTCATCCAATATCAATCATGCGTAAGGGACAACACAAACGTAAAAAGTATTATTCAAATAACTTCTAAATTATTTAGATATTTCATTTATGTTTGATATTGTTATAAAATATTTTAATAAAATTTCTTATGGGTAAACAATATGAATGTATATATCTTTTATAATATAATCTTTATGAAATTATCATGATATTTACTCTATTTTTTTTTACTGAAATGATTATAGTTATCAAATTAATCGTATCTTACCTTGAATAAAATCAAGTTGTTGTAGTGTGTTATATTAAAATTTTGGCTGTTTTTTTTTTTTTTTTTTTTTTTTTGGAAAAACTCTTGGTTTTTTATAGTAAAATATTTTCAGTCGTATCATTTTCTCGCGATAATATGTATTCTTTTATCACACTAAGGACAAAATATTTACATACATATTCTTTTATCATGACATATATAAAAGGGTTAATAATATGTATGAAATAGAAAATAAATATGAAAAGTTTTTTTTCACAATTATTAATGTTGATTATTAAATATAATAAACATGAAATTACTGTTGAACCCCCCAATGATAATTGAATTCATTGATGTATAGATATTAATATAGGATGACATATCATGGCGTAAAATATTTCTAAGCGTATCATTTTCTCGAGGTAATTAACAGTAACGATAAAAATATTTACACACATATTCTTTTATCATAACATATATAAATGGTTAATAATATCTATAAACTACAAAAGAGGAAATATGAAAAGTTATTTTCATAATTATTAATATTGATTATAAATATAATGAAAATGAAATTACTATTGAACCCCCAATGATAATTAAATTGATTGATATATATAGATATCAATATAGGATGGTATATCATGACATACCATGGCATCCCATGAGATGAAATATCGTGACATACCATGGGATGATATTATGAATTAAGAATATATATTGATGAGGTAATTACAATTTGGTTTTTTTTTCAATAAACATCACTTACGATGGTGTCCGAACTTTTTATTTTTTTTTTATTCATAAATACTACTCCCTCCATTCCATTCAAATTACAACACTTTTTTTTTTAGAATGTCCCATTCAAATTATAGCATTTCCATATTTAACAACTTTTTTCATACAAAAATAACAAAATATCCCTACTTTATATCACGTCAACTCACCCATAATCACTTCTTTTTCTTATTTTCCTCATTTCTTTATCTCATACACTCAAAAAAACAAAATTATCATTTCTTATTAATTCCACACATTAATAATTATCTTATCAGATCAAACCGTTATAAATTTAATGGGACAGAAAAGTACCATAGAATTGGAATGTTTGTAAATATTCATTTACTATGATTTCAAATCTAAGTAGTGATTGGTTCCAGGGGTGGAGCTTGGGGATAGCAGGGGCCACAATCCCCATCAATCGGTCGTGACCCTATATATAGGTCATTAGGTTACTTTATTAGTAAAAAAAATTATCAGCGCTAGTTTCTAATATTTAACTTAGGTATCTAGTTTGTTTGGCAATACATTTTACTTGGGTTTGGGTTCGAGCTCCTTTGGCTACAATTTTACAAATTGTGTCTTTTTTTTTCTTTCTTACTTTGGTCAAGAAGCTGGTGCCCCACGCAACCGCACAGCCTAGTATCCTTTCTTAACTTTGTAAAATAACTTTGACCCCACACGACCCATTTTCCCCAAACTTCCTTATTCTCCTTTATTTGTCCCTATGAGGCGTTACCATCTTCCTACTCGTCAACTCATTCACGCACAATTCCCCCAAATCCTCACTAATTGAAAGAGATTATGGCGATTGAAGATTCTCTCAATCTAAATCATGATTGAAAGAGATAGATAACGATCGCTGACCTTCTTTGTCTAGCTATGCAGCAAGTAAGACAGATATTCTCAATGCTGTTAACTTGATTGCTACGGTTAAGCCATTGATTAAGGAGCTCCGTGATGATGGCTGGAAAGATCTTCAAGATAGAGTTTGCTCCCTTTGTGCTCAACATGATATCTCTGTTCCGGATATGAGTGCTCTTTATTGTTTCTCGTCAATTGAAGCATAAAGTGATTGTGGAGCATCATTATCGTGCCAACAAATTATGGCTACTATAGATCATTAGCTACACAAGTTGAATTCTCAATTTAGCGAGCGAACGACAGAACTACTTATTCTAAGCATGACTATGGATCCTGCATATGGCTATAAAACATTCAAGATTGAGGATGTTTGCAAACTAGTTGAGAAGTTTTATCCCCTCGATTTCGCTGATCAAGAAAAGATTCAGTTGAAGTACGAGTTGATGCATTACCAGCTTGATTTGCCAAATCACCCTAAGTTACAGAAATTGTCGATAATTTTAGATTTATGCCGTGAGATGATTACAACAGAAAATCCGTTACTTGGTCATTAATTTGGAGGTAATTTATCAACATTATATTTTTTTTCCTTCGATCTTGGGATAATAATCAAGATTATAAATAAGCTAACTTATTTATATGCACTTTACAAGTTGATTCGACTTATTTTAACTCATTCGGTTTCAATGACAATAATAGAGCCAGCCTTTTCAGTTATGAAAATCTTGAAGACGCAACTACGCAACTAAATAGATGATGAGTTGTTGAAAGAATACTTACTTGTCTACATTATGGATGAAATAGAAGAAAAATTCAGCATCGATAAAGTAAATGATGATTTCTACTCAATGAAAGAACAAAGAGCTCAATTGAAATAAATATAAGAAAAGATTAGTACCATAATTTTATGCATTATTTTTTTTTTACATTTTTTTTTATATAGTTTATTTTTTCTGATCGACCCGGCCCCTCCCATGATAAATTGCTGGTTACGCCCCTAATTGGTTCCACACAATATAAAAATGGGATTTAAAGCCAAAGAAGTTTCAGTGATTCTTCTCGATACTGTATTATTATACATACATTAGATCAACAACAGCTACCCACACTAGTTACATTGAATTTGTTTATCTGTTTACGCTTCAGCTTGTACATGTTCGTAAGTTTTTGTTTTTGTTTTTTCATCTTTATTATTTAAACATTTTAACCACATCTTCTGGATTTTTATCATCGTCTTGTATTTCAGGAAGAGCTGATCTCCAAATTAGATTAAACGATATAGGAGCACATCTGTAATGACACGTATCATAATTTCAAGGATAGCTATTGTAAGTGTTATAGAGTATCAAATAGTATAGGAGGAGACGAGATACCCGTTTATGTAGATATCATAGAGCCCCCACAACCATGGCCCGTAAACCATACTCCCCAAAACATATTCATGTCCCAGCCCACCAACACCACAAAAGCCCAAAACCACATTTCATACCATTTTGATGGAAGGAGATGAAAGAAGAAGTAATCGGTGGGCACCAAGTATGGATGGTGGTCGAAGAAGTAAAGGAGATGATTCATAAGTTCGTATGATTCGACAAGTTACATCCCTTGTGTCAACCTCCCTAACAATCCTTTCTGGTCACTTTGATATCCTGTCACTCTCAACCTTCTTTTACTCTATTTGGATAGAATATGTAATTGGAATGATATGTGTTCATGTATAAACTATTGGTTGCGAAAATATCGAAATTTAGATATCAATTCGTGTACAGTTTATACATATATATATATATATATATATTTTATAGTATATGTCACAAGACATGGAAATATGATGGTGTTTTGCTCTTTTATTTTTTTATTTATCGATATTTTATTATGAGGGAATTGAATGGGTCAATTTGCTATGATTGCAGTCGTTGATGCTGATGTGCAACTGTGTATCGCTATCCAGTACCCATACTAGAATAAACCGGTTGCCGTTTTGAAACCAATAAAGTCTCATTTATAGACTCTTTAATAAAAACTACTCCTAGATATCCTTGTCACTTTTATTATTCAATAATATGACATTTAATTAGATTTTGTATTTCTACATATGATGAATGAGAGACAAATACATTTTATTATTTATAGTTGTTTTTATGTTTACACTTAACACTAAGTTTTCTTGACTTTTATTGTTTACCTGTAGAGTGCTCTTATAGTCTCTTGGTTCGGCGAAAATTTGATTATACTCATTGCTTGAGTTTCTGATGGAATTGATCTTCCAATTAAATTAAACCAAGTAGAACCACATCTTTAAAGCCATTTATCATATTTTCCAATGTAACTAATACCTGAGTTATATCAAACCTCACATACATAGGGCCAAACGAGATATCCTTTTATATAGAAGATACCAACACATCATATATCCGACCATTGAAGCCCAAAACCATGGCCCAAAAACCATGCAGGCCCAAAAAAATTTCATGGCCCTTTTCAACACAACCCACCAACACCACAAAAGCACCAAAAAAAAAAAAAAAAAAAAAAAAGAACGTTTCAGACCAGTACCGTTATAGTCAACCCAACAACGTCGTTTCATCTCACTCTCACACAGTCAGCATCGATATCACCTCGTCGATAACACTCCCTATAATCACCCTCACTGACGAAACCTCAATGCTCTAAACAATCTGCTGGTAGCACAAAATCCTACCATGGGCTAAGGTCCTTCCATAAGTCCAATATCATTAACATACAAGACCTATGAATTAAGGCCACTTGATGTCTCTTAAGTGGCTAATTCATTCTCACAATTAAGAGTGTGATAAGTGTCCACTAAAGATGGGAGAATAATATACTAAATATCCTCATTTATTACCTAAAAGTAAGTTCTTTTGGATCCTATTCCACAGTCATTTAACTGGACCTAAAAGTTTTATTAACTTAAGGATCGGAGTCGGTCCCCAAGTCTTTACCTTGGGCACATCTAACTAGTCTATTGTTTTCTTGTGAGATCGTAGGTGTAAGATACCGAGTTGAGTCTATGCTCACAAACAAGATTTTCACCACTATTCACCCGGGCTCACGAACAACTTCCGACCCCAACACTATTGGCACCCATCGTGGGGCCCAGGTCCAAGATGCCTCGAAGAAACGAAAACAACCAACCACAAGGAGAGCCAACTGAAAGCAACATGTAAGCCAACCCGCCCCTACGACTTTGGGTAAGGACTGCGTAGGATGGTTTGGAGGAAGAAGTACAAGCCACCCAAGCCAATCCGGGATTGGTGACCACCGAGATGCTCAAAGCTTTCCAGGCTCAAACGGAAAACAAGACGATTGATGAGGACTATTATCAACTTGATGAACCAAAGAATGCCCCCTTAGCCAGACGTGTACCCAACGAATTCCTGAGAACTTGATGTCAAGGACAGGACTGACCAAAATGTCGTAGTGGTCCCTATGGGATCTACGACACCAGTTGAATCGAAATCGAGTCCTTGTGTAAGGGCATGAGAAGTCAAGAAGAATCCGTTCAAAGGAAATCCAGAGGACCCGAGGAGCCTTCTCAACTCCAAAGTGGCTGCCAATAGACTATGGGCTTAGGAGAGAGGGAAAGAAGTTAAGAGTCCCCAGGTACATAATGAGACTGGTGATCTTGAGAAAAAAAATCGATGAGCTCTTTAGAAGGATGAAGTGCAACACAAAAGGCTCGAATGGAGAAGTCATGTCGAATGGAGACTCCCTTCATTCCAGCAATCAACAGGACGGTCCTACACGAAAGGTTTCAAGAGGCCAAGTTACAAGCCATATTAAGGGACCGAGGATCTGTTAGATCATGTCCAAATTTTTTAGACCATCATGAATCTATGTGGAGCTGAGGACGCTATCATCTATAAGGCATTCCCGACCACCCTTCAAGGGTCCAGCCCGTGTATGGTTCAGCTTCCTTCAAACTGGATCCATGAACTCCTTTGAGGAGTTGGCCAAGGCGTTCACGTCTCAATACATCAATAATAAGAGGTTTCGGTCACCTCAGAACACCTCTGCGAAGTCAAAAAAAAAAAAAAGTTGGGGAGAGAGTTTGAGGACCTATGTGTAAAGGTTCAAGTTGGAAGTGGTTCAAATCAAACACGCGGAGGAAGTGAATATTTGCCGAGCCTATTTCGGGGGTTGATAAATCACGATCTGGCCTACGACTTAAGCAGGGGAACCTATGGAAAGTATTCATTGACGGTTCCTCATCAACTAAAGGCTCGGGAGCCGGAATACTTGACAACACCCATCGTAAGGTGTGCAAATTAGAATTTATATCGGTACTAGTGGTTCTGAGCAATCAAATTTATGTAGCAGTGATGAGTACGGGTCAAACCTACAAGGAACGGATTTATATAATAAAATAATTTAACTGATCTTTATAATTTCAGTGAAATTAAAATTGGGGGGGGGGGGGGGGGGGT
>JAOVYX010018646.1:0-19771 GCA_035668315.1 Drosera spatulata
CCCCTAGTTAGTCGCATTCTTCTCCCCCCACTAATTAGTCCCCATATGTGGGATTAAGTTAGTTAGGTGAGATTATGAGTCCCTCATCTCATGGACCCAAAAACCCAAAACAAACATGAGATTAAGCATTAAAATGGACTTTTAGTCATATCCCTCCAATTTAATCTTCAAAACAAACACACCCTATATTGACTTCTCAAGTGTGTCCCAGTAATGTGGTTAACTATGTTCCAACCTATGAAGCAGCTAGAAGACATTTATGATGTAAGCAATTTGATTAACTTAAACCCTGATCGTTAAGAGCAACAATTTAACTGACCCCTGAAATGTCGTGTGAAAAAGAATGTGTTTGATAGGGCAGTAAAGGTAAGAATTACATAACCCATAGATAGGTCTACCGATTTAAGCAAGTAAAAGCTTTGGTCAGAACTCAGAAGCCAAAGAAGGATAACCCCACCCATTTAAAATTGCACTTTTTTTTTTTTTTTTTTTTTTTTTGACAATAAAATTGCACAATCTTGATTGTTATTTACATCTTGATTCTTTTGATTTGAGAATTGGAAAGGAGAAAACATATTAACGTTTAAGGCAATCCCTTTGGCAAAAATGAAGGGGAAAAAAACAAGGGCAACATCACGGGTATTTCCGTCAAGTACGCGATATGGGGAGAGTGAGTTTGTACACTGTTTTTTTCCCTTGATGCAAGACAGAGAAACCGTTTCCCATGGGGAGTTTCCAGCCCTCGACAATGGTTTGGGAAGGATTGCATATCCTTCTTGATAAACCCTTTGACAAAAAAGAAGCAATAAAAGAAACCCAAAGACAAAACAGACGGTATGCCTCTGCGATGGGTGGGGAATTCTCTGTACATACATTAGTTGAGGGATCAACTATACCGTATCCTTCAGTCATACTTCTCTCAGTCATGTGTGACTTGCTCAGCCGTGGTTCTAATTTACAGTTACACTTCAACCACTATTAGTGTTGTAAAAAACGTATTAATCGGTGATTAATCGCCCGATTAATCTTTTTGGAAGTATAAGTATTTTTTGGGTTATCGCTCGAATTAAGCGATCGAAGGATTAATCGATCGATTAATCCTAATTTTCTTTTATTCTTTGTTTGAGCGATGATTAATCCTTCATTAATTAATTCTTTGTGGTGTGTATGGCGTGCTTGACTAATCCTCGTTTAATTGTGAACCAAGTGCTTGTTATGATGGTGTGTATGGCATGCTTGTTTTTGTGAAATTTGACATGTTATGTTGTCTGTTGATAGCTTAGTGATAGCTTGTTTGGTTTAGCATAGCATGCAACGCATGCTTATTTAGGTTTTTTGAAGCCAACAATGAAGAATCTATAATGAGATTTTGGTTCTAGTTTAATCAGCTGCTATATATATATATTTGTAAAGAGAAAGATATTTATATTAATATTATATGCTTGAATAAATATTTTTATTAATAATATCAAAAATCGAGTAAACCGTTTAATCAAGCTATTAAACCGATTAAAAGGTTTTCGGTCCTGGACCGCGCGAGTAATGAAGATTAAAATGTTTTCGGTCCTGGACCGCACGAGTAATGAAACCTTTTGCTATAACATTGCCCATTAGATTTAACTGGTTGGTAAGGCCAAGTATAATTATAGCTAGTCTATGTCCGAGTAAGGGAAAAGAAAGGTTGATTTTTGAACTTATTATATTGTACCTTCTGATAATTAGCAAAAACCAATCCAGTATAGTGACGAAGAGATTCGCGAAATGAATATGAATGCCTTAACCATAGGGCGCAATTGGGTCAAAGCCGGAAAAAAATAATCCAACAGCCCAACCTATTTAAGCTAGCTTGCACGAGAATAAATAAATATTTTAGTTTCTGTTAGCTGCCAGCCTGCTAACGATAGACTGTAATTTACACCTTAACCATTTTGGCTCAAATGGGGCTGGTATGGGTGTATTACATGCATTTTCTACATGAATAACCTTGTCACTTTTTTTTTTTTTTTTTTTTTTGTGTCTAGTTTACCGTTATCAACTCCTTTTCCTTGCCGAGTTCTTGAGGCAGTGCCATTTGAAGTGCTACTTGCTTTTGCTTTCAGCTGAAAGCTAACCCCTTGAATTGGCCAGCAAGTCTTTTGATAAAATAGCTGCCACACCTATTATCGATTTAATCTTCCTTTTGATGAGAAGGATAGGGCTTTGTATTTTGTTATTAATCATTTTCAACAAGTGCCTCCTCATTGAGTAGTTCTTGGCATTCTGACTAGACTTTCTTCTGCTCATAGCACTTCCGTTAGGAGTTTAGCATCCAAATTGAGGTTGATGTCAGTTTGAGAATCAATCGTAGAAATATGGACATTTTTTTAAAGGATTAGCTTGGTCTATAGGTGAAGTATTGCCATGTTTGTGTTGCTCATACTTCATAGTTTCGATTCTCGATAGAAACAATCTCGGTACAGGAGGTACGATTATGTTCATCCTCCTCTCCGGTACACCGACGCAAGAAGAATCTTCAACATCGGGTAAGTTGATGTTCTTTTTAACTTTTGCTGTTAGCCTAGACCCGGACCCATGACTGTACTCTTCCTTACTGTTCTGTATGTCAAACTAGGGATGACTTGTGGATAATTATGGGATTTATCATGATTTATCCCAACTAATCTTTATCCAAAGCTTGACTTCATATCACTTACCAACTTTTGTTTTCTTATGCCTCATGGATTGAGGCAGAACATACCTTTGGTTGTTAGCAGCCTCTTTCCTCTTCACCTTGCTAAGTCTGGTGGATGAAAACAAATTTTTGTTTTAGAATCAGGTCTAATGCCTGGTTCTTAAATGCTATATGATGCTCTGGTATCAGATAAATTATCTGATGATAGAGGGACTTAGCGGCAAAATCGTAATACACGGGCTTTATCTGATAATGCCTTGAAGCCCATGTTTTCATCTCCTGATGGTACATGTTCTGTTGAGTTCCCCTTGTCATTCAAGAAATAAATTCTCATAAATAATTACTCCCTCTTCCCCAAACAAATTGTAACATGTTGACTATGCACACTTGTGGACGCGCGAAATTTGACTCGCATCGCGGGACGATCAAACATCATTTTTTGGAAAATTATCGTGAAATACTAATGATAATTTAAATTATGTACTACAACCTGACGCCGGTGGCATAATTTTTTAGCGTCGTTAAGACGTAAAATAAAACTCCTCAAAATGCGCGTTGAATAGTGTAAAAAGTAAAAGTGTTATAATTGTTTTGGGATGGAGAGAGTATAAAAAGATGGGGGAATTACCAATAAGTTCTAAAAATCAAAATTATTTACCAAGAAGTCATAGTCAAAATTTTTTTTTATCAATATGTTCTCAAGTTCTAATTATGGTCATATTTGCCCTCACTTAAATAAGGAAATAAATTATTACAATTCATTATTGTTCTTTAGTATCATAAGGGAAGTACAACCTCAATCAATCAATTACAAAAAATAATTCTAAAAGGAGACTCAAATAATTGAAATCTAATCTCTAAACCTCTACTCCTTTATTCCTACTATTTAACATCGTTTTTTGTTGTCGCCCGTCATCGCCATTGTCGTTGTCGAAGCTCTCATTGCACCAACCGTAGAACATAGTCCACCTCGTATATAACACATTACGCCCCATCCTCGGCTTCACTATTCATACTGTCGAACACAGTGCATCTCGTATATAACATAGTGCCCCCATCCTTCGCTCCTCTATTCGTATCGTCAAACACGGTGCACCTCGTTTCGAACACAGTATGGCCCATCCTTCGCTCCGCGATTCATATCGTCGTCACCTATGCCCCTTATCAAGTCGTCAAGTTCATCGTTGTCATCTCAAATAACTTCCAATCCATCGATGCATGCAAAATCCATGCCCCCTATCTCAATTAAAGAAGACCAAGGATACTTGGTCTCGTATCATAAATCATCTTCATAAATCGAGCATGAATGTTCGTTGTCTCATATTGTCGACCCTTCAATCTCTTGATGCCAGAAATGGGGCCTATGTGATTGGTAAGATAGTGTTTTGAGGGTATGAATATGTAATGACGGGTCATCTTCATTCTTCAAGCATGCTTGTGGCCCAAGAAAGTCAAGGCCAAATAATTGATTTCTTAGATTTTGCATGCTTGAGAATGTAGGCATGCAATTGAAGATTTAGGCGTGATCTTTTGTTCATGCTTGTATCTTTTATTTGATTTCTTTGTTTTCATCTTACTTTGTTGTTTGTATTTCAATCTCTATAAATACCTTGCTTTGATTTTGTATGGGATATTAAGTTTGAATAAATAAAAACATTGTGTTGATTTTCCTCCTAAGATCTTCCTTTCTTCTCTAATCTATCCGAAATCCCCCTTTCTCTTCCCTTGTTCTACATCAATTGATATCAGAGTCAAAATTTCTTCAACTGTATTGCAAAATCTCGTTCGAGCATTTGATCAACCACCTTGAGCGTATCACCAAAATCCGCCCTTTTTCCCACCACAAAGAAAGAAAAACAAGAGCTTTCAAAACCCAAAATCAAACTTTTGATAGTAGAAAGAAGAGAAGAACTTAACTTTTATTGAAATCAAGAACAAAGTTCTTGTGGTCAAGGTGAAAACAAAGAAATGAAATAAAACATACAAGCATGAAGAAAAGATCACGCCTAAATCTTCAATTGCATGCCTAAATTCTCAAACGCAAAATCCAAGAAATCATTTATTTGGCCTTGACTTTCTTCGGCCACGGGCATGCTTGAATGAAGATTTCTGCTAAGATTAAACCAACCTTTGGATCTTCAACTGTGGTGTTGCTCTTCCGTTTCAAAAGACTCAAACAATTGTTCATATGTTCCGTTCTTATTCGATATAACAACAGAATCTTCCGTCATTGTTTTCAACGTGGGTTCATTTTCTTTCCTTAATAATTCTTATAAAGTAAAACAATATTGGCAAAATATTCAAAGAATAATGGAACGGTTAGGAGAGCCACCTATCACTCTTTGGGTCATTATGAAGCATGAATTGTAAGAGAAGTACCGCCCTCCATTTTATAGAAATCAGTTGATAGACCAGTTGTTAAATCACAAAGAGTCTATTTCCTCTAGTATCACTGTTTATCTCACTACTTTTGAGGAATTAAGATTCGATGTTAGAGAGGATCCTTCTGTGACTCTCATTAGGTTTCATTAATGGACTTAAAACTGATATCAAAAGGGAACTCACGATGTACACTCCTGACACTGTAGAGGATGCTTATCGCGAAGCACTTAAAACATTCATACATTGTAGAGGATGCTTATCACGAAGCACTTGACAATAGAAAAGTACTTCAAGACCTATCCTTCTTCTTGACGTCGTCCTACAATCCAAAACAATGAGTCACGTCCATAAAGGTGTCCTTCACAACCCTTCTAAGAGAAGGTATTCTCAAAACCCCTGTCTCTTCAGCACTTTTGTGTCTAGACCAAGTGGATTACAAGACTCTTTCACTACTCTATCTTCTTTCGAACCCCGCACCACACAAGTAGAATGTTTTAAGTTGTCATGCCAAAGGCTACATCGCGATGCGATGTCCTCAAAGAGCCTTGTTCTTGGAACAAGAAGATCACGAACCACTTGAGTATGAAGATCAAGTTGTTGACCCAGTCAAATATTATGGTGACGATGATGATCAAGGAGAGCTAGTCCCTAGTGAACACCAACTCCATGTTGTCAGACGCCTTCTGTCTATTTCCTTGGATACAAATGAGTGGAAAAGGACAAGCTTCCAAACCATAATCGAAGCAATGACCAATCTTGTAAGTTGGTAACTGATGGTGGAAGTACAATAAATGTAATTGCTAAATGTACTCTATCCAGGTTAATTCTTAAGGCTGGACCTCACCCAAATCCATTTAAAATTGTATGGATTGACAAGACGACTCTTCCTATGAGTGAAAGATGCCTTGTCCCTATTCAAATGGGGGATTACAACGAAAAGAACTATTGTGATGTATTACCAATAAATGTTGCTCATATTTTACTTGGTCGACCATGGATTTATGATCATAATGTGACCTACTATGGTAAGATAAACACTTACGTGTTTATTCATAAAGGGAAAAGGTTACTCTCACTCCTAAGCCTCCTGAATAAGCCCACATATCTTCTCAAAAAACTGTTCATCTTATTAGCCACAAAGCTTTTTCAAAGCTAGAATATGAGAGTCAATTTTGTCTCGTCGCTGGTGTCAAAGGCTCGTCGAGTTTATCTAATTCTGTTGTCCTACAAGAAGTCACCTCTCTTCTTAAGGATTACTCTGATGTCATACCAGATGAACCACCAACCGATTTACCCATAATGAGAGACATCCGACACGCTGTTAACCTCATCCTTGGGTCGCAATTGCCAAACTTGTCTCACTATAGGATGAACCCTAAGGAGCGTGCAGAATTGAATAGACAAGTCGAAGAGCTTCTCACTAAGCGTTTTGTTCGGCACAATCTCAGTCCTTGTGCTATTCCTGCACTTCTTACCCCCACAAAAGATGGATCTTGGAGAATGTGCATAGACAATAGAGGCATAAACAAAAGATCATATCTAAATCTTCAATTACATGCCTAGACGGGGGCGGAGCTAGAAAAATATGATAAGGGGGCCGAGTCATTAAGTAAAATAATGTGATAAAGTAATGCCGAAAAGATCAATCTAGAATGTAACGGCATTTATCGTTAATAATCTTTATTTCAACTAAAGCTTCATTCCTATTTCATAGAAATGAACGATTATTGTAACTATCTCAAACTGTTCTCCTATTTCATCTTTGTATGGATGAGCAAATCGTTTACCATATTTTATTGCGTAGTTGTGTCTTCATATTGCAATTGCAACCAGAATTAAAACTATGAAAAATTGTAAAATAAAAATAAAGTATACATCAATTTGTTTATCTATGAAATATGAATACTTGAAAATTAAAAATAAGGGATCAAGAGATATAGTTCATATGATATGATTTCCAAAGGAAAAGTGAAAACTATTCATTTATGGGATCTCCTCAATTGAAAAATTAGTAAAAAGTAGGTAAGGAATAAGAGAATTACTATACAACCCCATTTGGTTTTTTTGGCAGGAGATGTATCCAAACTTGGGCAGCCCACTCAAGGAAAGGATTTTAATCCCCAAAAAAAAAAAAAAAAAAAACATAGCAGTTGGTAGGCAGATTTGAACCCACGACCTGCTTGAAGAATGAAGATGACCCGTTATTATTTGTTCATGCTTATATCTTTTATTTGATTTCTTTGGTTTCATCTTGCTTTGTTGTTTGTATTTCAATCTCTATAAATACCTTGCTTTGGTTTTGTATGGGATATTAAGCTTGAATGAAAAAAAACATTTTGTCGATTTCCCTCCCAAGATCTTCCCTTCTTCTCTAATCTACCCTAAATCCCTCATTCTCTTCCCTTATCCTACATCAATATGACTGTTATTGGAGGAGTGATGAAGGGAAAATATGAGGAGATGAAAATCATCGATGATGAGATTGAAGGACATTCATTAGTAACTACAATAATATAGGAGGAAAGTAGATCATTGGAGAAGGCAAGAGACGATACATGTATAAGAGGGGTAATTACGGGCATCAATCTTTTTCTTTTTCTTTTTCTTTTTTGAAGTGACCCAATGGTAATTGATAACTTGGGTGTCATTTTTTGGTAAATAAGTTCCAAAAGTGACACCTATTGGTAATTGACATTAAAAAGATAGAAATGCTATTTAGCTCTTCAGAAGTCTGCCACTGTTGGGTGGTTACTCAAGTTGAAAAGAGGAACTTGTCTGTGCATTTGATGGACTGCTTGACAAACCTGCTTGTAAACATTGCATTGGTTCCATTTTTTGGCAATCAATCTGGCATTGTCCCGTTATGCATTGTTGAAAAAGAAGAAATTCAAGTTGTTCATTTGTTCATGAGTAGTCATTGATTGCCAAAAAAAATAGGAAAAAAGAAAAAGAAAAAGGAAAGACTAGATAAGTTAAGCAATTGTTCATTGTCGAGATAATAGTTTTGTGATTTTAAATTGTGTAGGGAACATATTACATATCTACCCCTAATGTAATCATTATACTGTATTTATTCTTGTAGTCATATGGTTCACCATTTCGCTTATATATATATATTTCTTATTGTTCAGTTTATTCTTATTGGAATGGATGAGTTTTTTTGGCAGCATAAGTGAACATGCTGGTTGTCTTATTGTTGCATAATGATTTTACAGGCAATGCTTCTGTTCATTTACACGGATGACCTTCGTGAAGTTGAAGAAATGATGGCCTCTGCATCTTCTTCCTCAACAATTATGGTGCAACATTTGCTGGCTGCTGCTGATCGGTTCGGTTTGGACAGACTGAAGTTATTATGTGAGGAAAAATTGTGTGAGGAACTTGCTACTAGTAATGTGGCCGCAACGCTTTCACTGGCAGAACAACATAGATGTCCGCAGTTGAAATCTGTTTGCTTAAAGTTTGCTGCAACAAACTTGGGAGGTGCATCTTTTCCATAGAATCTGATGATAATATGTCAGGTTATTCGGCTTCAATTATTTATTTTTACTGGTTTTCTTTCTCTATTGCTCTTGCTAGCAATTGTAGGAGTCCTTCATTCTGCCATGTCCTTATTGTTACATGTAGCAAAATGTAAGACCTTTAGACTTAACGCACAATATTGGCTACGAACAAATAGTTTTCTATGCATGCTACTAAATTGTTAAATTATCCTCGAGACAAGATAGTATAGACTTCAAGTGTAATTACAGTGTGATGTTACTATCAAGTACTCTAGTTTTCTTCTTGTATTTGCTTATTTAAGTCCTTGAGTCTGATTATGCAAGGTCAGCTGTTTCTCCTTGCACAGAGTTCTCACTTTCTCACTTAAGCAGCATAATCCAGGATAAGTGGGTAAGCCACATGAACCATTTCTCCATTATGTTCGCTTTAAAGCCTTTTTTGTTGTGAGCTTCAGGAACAATCATGCTGTCCGTTGTAACCTAACTTAAATTTATTCAGCCTCTTGTTTCTTGTTAGTACTGTATAAACCAGCTTATGTGCTTGGACTGACATCCACGTGAACCTAAATAAATCTTGGCCCATATTGTCAAAAAACACACTTGATTCTGCTACCTTGAACATCTTTTCATCTTTATATTTCTACTTTAATCATGTTATCTATTCAGAATTACTCTTCTAGCCATCTGAGCTTCCCAAGTAGCAATCTGATTGAAGGGAAAATCATAATAGTAGAGGACTTACCCGCTGGAGTTTGGAGCAATATTCCACAATCGGTATCAGCTGATGATCTCCTTTTCTTTTCTTCTATTTTAGTGGTTTCTGAAATATTTTATGCCCCTGGGACAGTGGAGAGAGATCTACTGGCTTGGGGATACTTGGAAGGTGGTGTGGTCGTGGTTGGACCAATATAATGATGGGAAGTGGTTAATGGTGTCTCATAATTGAGTTTCTTGAATCTCTGGCTCGGGTGTGTTCCTCTTGTCTCCGGGAACTACACTATTTCCTGTCCATCGCTTGGCTATTTCTGAAGTATCGTTTCTGGTTCCTACAAAAGTTGTGATAGACGAATTTCAAGGTTGAGATAGCTTGGCAGGTTGAACTTGTACTTGTGGTTTTCTCCTAACTGGGGTAACTGAGCGCATACTTCTAATCGGTAGACTTGTGTTGTTTGTGTATGGTAGGTGGCATAAGTGTTAATTCATGATGTTGTGTTCTTACCATCTATGACAGAGTTCATTTTTGTAGCGAATCTGGAATATCTTACTTCTGTATGGATATAGTACCCTTACTAGCTTTCCCCCCTTGAATTCTGTGGCATTTTGGAGGAGTCTTTCACGGCGAAGAAACTGCCATTTTCCCAATAAATGTAGGGTTGAATTAGTGCGCTTCCAAGACAAAGTGCCATGGGGTCTCTATTTGTGATATATACCATGGTGAAAATAATTGTTCATGACATAGTAGAGTTGAATGCATTTTCAGTAAGAGGGGTCAAAGCAATGATGCCAATGTACTTCTGGGAACCATTATTCATGATACAAACTTCTTCATGTATTTTGGTTCGACATTGCTTAAAGCTGGGGGTGTTGATGATGATGGCATCCATAAGATCAAAGCTAGTTGATTGAAATGGATTAGAGCATGTGTGGAGTGTTATGTGATCCTACAGAATCATTCAAACCGAAGGGAAGGTTCTAGATGACAACTAGTCAGCCAATAATGTTGTATAAGCCCGATTGTTGGCATGTTGAGATTGATGAATGATAATTCAATGAAACCATATGGTAGAAATTTGTAGTGGAATCAGTGAAAGATAGGATGAGAGAGTCTCGTTTATGGCGGCGTGAGCATGCTAAGGTGTTGAAGCATTGATAAGGAGATACAATACAATTTATTGGGTACCAATCAAGAGTGGGAGAGAAGGACATGATAGAAGATGGAGGAAAAAGACATCGTGGTATCCATGTTTACGACCCCATGCAATGAGACAAAGGCTTGGCTTCTTGTTTTTGTTATACTTGTTCTTTGATTTTGTAGCATGTACTTTCATGTTGTTTTATGCCAGTTTTAATCCCTGTTCTTCAGTTCCTGTCTTGTGAAGATTGTCTGCACGCTAGAACTACTTCCTCTCACCTCAGCATGAGAATATGTTGGTGTCTCAGCAAAAGTAGTCATAACTGTTTCCCTCTTGCACATTTTCTCTTATGCTCATTTTACTTTTCCTAATTCTTCCATCAAATCTAAGTGTGTCTTGCGCCTTTACATTATACAGGTTAATTTGCTTCATGTTGCACTTGGAGGGACTTATACTGTAGATCTCTTTTTCCTGCAATGGCTGTCATGTTTCCGCCGTTAGTTCAGTCACTAGCTTTGATCATGTTTGATTGTCATTTAAACCAATTCTTGTTTTCCATTATAATGCTCTGCAATTCTATTTTCTAGATGTCATGGAGACCGAGGGGTTTAAGGATTTGGAACTGTGCTGTCCGTCGTTGTTGGCTGAGCTTCTGGAGATGGTGGCATCAATAGATCAGGATGCTCGGTTGCCATCGAGCAAGAAAAGGAGCAGCCGCGGCATATTCGGGATGGACTTTTCCCCAGATAGGGAACCAAATGGTGGTAGGCGAGTGCAGAGCCGGATTTAGTCCTTTTCCACCGCTTATCAATGCCTTCTTGTTTTTTTTTTATTCTAGTCTTGTTCTTGTAGCTCCCAATTAATGGTGATTCAATGGGTCGGGTATATTGTTTTAGGGATGTAGGTTGCCAATAGTGGTAGCTCTGATCATTTTGTTGCCCGTATGAGTAATCCTACCATATATAGGCCTTTGATTCCTGGTTCTACTGCATTCCCTGTTCTTTTCATTTTAGCAATATCTGAATGCCATGCCTTGTTGGTTCTCTTGGTTGTGTTGCATGCACATACTTGATGAGATCATCAGTGTGCCAGTTTGTATCTATTTGCTTCTCATAACGCATTTTGCATTTCAATCCAAGGAATGATACTCTGGCTCTTTTTCGATCTCGCAGGCTGTGCTCAAATGTAACGTGGATCACGCAGGTGGAAAAGAAGTGCTGAAGTTGACGAGCACTGGGTTCCAGCGTTGTGCAACTTTGTGTCCATGATCCCAATTATAGACACCGAATGTCGACCGATTAGTTAGAATAAAGGTCTCTTGAGTAAAATGTTGAGTATTTTTCAAGGACATCCATCAATTAGGCCCGAAATAAAAATCCGTGTTTTGCTTATAATCGGCCCAATTGTTCAACTTGAGGTCTATTATGATCCAAAAAATCATCCCAAAAAAAAAAAAATTAGCCCAAATATAAATCCGATGAAAAACTAAAACAAAACAAAAAATAAATAAAAAATCTAAAATCTAAAAATATCTTGAAACAACCCACAACTGGATGAGTTTATCTCTTTCTCATATTTCAGTATCATTTTCCCATGATTTCTTCTAAACAAACCATAATCTGAGAAGGACTTTTAGGATCGTTCCACATTTCCTAAAAGAACCTTTAAAAGCATTAATACTTTAGTCGTCTCTTTGAACCTACAGGAAAAAATAGTGTGCGCTTAAATTGAAAAACCTTTGTTTAAACTCTCGCCTTCCTTGGAGAGTATGTAGGTTCAACAACACTTATTGGGAGCACTTTAGAAGAAACAATTGAGTTCAGAACTCTTAGGTCTTTCTCCCTCAAAAACACATCGAGTACTATTATAATCTTGAACTGAGATCGTTAACAAGTTTGTATCTTTATAACTTGTCATTTTCAACTTATGATCATTTTAAACATATTTCTTCATCATCCATGTTCAAAAACATCTAAGGTCATGAGTCATGTACCGAAGAAGAAGAAAAAAAAGACAAGAGACAGAAACTCTCACTGGGTCAAAACAAAATGACGCTAGGCAAAAATCAGGGGAACGCTTGAATGGCTTAATGTAAGGTTTGTCAAACAAGTTATTTTCCTTAGACAAAGTCATCATTCATTGGTCATCAAGCCAAAAACAATAATTCATGTCCGAAGTATTTTTATGCGTTTTTCAGTCATTCACTGCTTCTCAAGCTGAATTTGTTAGTTTATAAAGATATGAGCATAGTGAGCGATCTCAGTGCAAAAGCCACGAAATAATCATCACATCAAATCCACAAAAATATCATCATCATAAGAAAAGTTTGTCAAACAAGAGTTTTGGATTAAATCGTACTTTTAAGCCGTTCAACGTACACTGGGTTATTGAGGATAACACATGGGATAACTTTGAGCCTCCTCTTCTATCCCATCCTTGTTAACCAAAACCAAGTTACAACTAACAAGGAAGTACTTCTCGAGATGATGTTTGCTTATTGACATACTCTTTTAAGTCGTTTAACTTGTAACAGATGCACATTACGAGAGAGCGAGTGCCACATAAAGAGAGTAAGCGCCACAAAAAATTGAAGTGCTGCTTGAGCATGTTTTGTTCAATAGTTTTTTATGATGATTAATGAGGTCATTAGTTCTCAGAGTTTGCTCAATAAAACTTTTTCAAATAACGTGTTTTTCAAAACAATGGCTTAAACATAAGATTTTAGATTATGTCTTTCTCTATCATAGGGGCATTCACCCACATGTTGACCATTTAAATGTTTACCCATGAGTATTTCTCAATAATTTTTTCCCCTGTTTCTCTATATCCACAACAAGGGGCATTGCCTCTCTTTGTGTTGTTTGTTGTCTCAGTCCATCATATTCACCAGTCAAGGTGAAATGAACAATACCAAGTCAAACATCAAAACACTTGAACCCCCCACAGAGTCACCAAACAAACTTGTGAGACGTCACCCTTTCAGGTACAAGGACTTACGTTTGGATGTAATCCGGGAATTCAAACCTCAAATGACAAATGACAGTTATAGCTCAGCGGAAGGCATACCTGTCACTTGAAGGCATAGAGCATACGAGCCTAAAAACCATGTATTCCTGATCCATCTCAATTAACTTAAAAAATTAAATCTACAAAAACTTTCTGGATCAGATTCAAATGACCATAAAATACTTTATAGCATTCTGTTCACATGCTCATGTTCAAATGACCTACAATTTCACTTATACTATGTTCAAATGGTTTCACTCATTTAATCCTTATCAAAAACCCATAAATGAATCCAATCACGTATAAACTAATTATAATCATGCCCAAGTGATTATATTACTTTGTAGGTCATGTTCAAGTAACCTTTAAATATGAAGTCATGTTCAAAGGACAAACTTTAAATCATGATCAAATGATGAAAGTTTAAGTCATGCTCAAACAACAAATTTTAATTCATGTTCAAATGACAAAAATTAAAGTCATGTTCAAATGACAGGTTTTAAGTCATGATCAAATGATAAAAATTTAAGTCACTGTTAAATGATAGATTTTAAGTCAATATAAAACGACTGATCTTTAGTCATCATTTTCAAATGACAGAGTTCCAGTCATAATCTAATCAAATGACAGGTTTAAGACTTTGTTATGCGTTGACTAAGTCGCAAATATGCAAGTGCACGTGTCACTTGACAAGTAATAAAGAGAAGAGTAAGAGTATTATCCCACGAGTATTGTCACTTGACAGTCAACGTTGGTAGCTCTAATGGGTCAAACTATAGTGGTTGGGTGTGGTTTTAATCTAATATAATAATAAAAAAAAAAAAGAGAAACTATGCTAAAATGCTGAGCTAAACGACAGGTGGTATAGATGTGAAGTTAGGATAGTGATCACTTTATCCTTCTATATGATCATTCTATTTACTCTAATCTACTTGTTCTTTAAGTGTTCAGGTTGTTAATCGAGAATCCCTAAACTCTAGTCCCTCTCAAGATTTAGAGTTAATCTTACTAGGCATAACCTCAACGCATCTCTATGAGAGGTTAACGCAACTAGCAAATTGTTTGCACGGCGGTTCCCCTTAGACGATAGGAGAGTCACACAAGCGGTCTCTTGACCTTGCGCTCATCTCAAGGTAAAGGTTTCCTAGGTCTCGTCTATGTCTATCCTCTCGGAATCGATGCAAACTACAAGTTCAACACTAGGTGATCAATCAAGCGAGGCGTTATGTTCAACAACCAACACACAACCATAAACAATGAATGAACAACTAAATGAAAGCATGAAATGATCATAACACTATTCAATCAATATTACGACCCCAAAGGAAAGTTTGGCTCATGATTCGGACAAAAAGAAAAATCATCAAACATATGATGTACATACAAGTCATAATCATCTAGAGTCTCAAAACACTAAGGAAAAAGATAATTCAAGGATGATCTCCACTAGATTAGAATGATGATGAATGATCTTGAATCTTCCTTGATCTTCTTCTCCCTTCTTTGATGATGGTTTGATGATTTGAATGTCCCAAATAAGCTCCAAATCTCACCAACACCTAATCACTAGACAAGATCATGAACAAAGTGGGAATGAGGTCTTTTTGTGTGTGGGAAGAAGGGGTGTCACGCCATACAGTTGCCACAGGCCCATAATGCATGTGGAAGGAGTGTACTGGTTTGTTGGGCTGCCTCATCGTGGCCCATTTTGAGCTGGAGCCACTTGTCGTCCCGTTCAAGCTGTTTTATGTTTGTTTTGAACTCCGGTTTCGACGTTCTTGGTCTCATTTTGCTGCTCTTGTTAAAAAACATGAAAATATATGAATCAACTCAAGGAGAAGCATAAAACACAATTTAGATGCATAATTCACCCCAGACGCATTGAAAACCGAAAAGAAAACAAAATCAAACATGTATTTTTATCCTTTAGTCAGTCATAATCAAATGACACATATGGTCTAGCTGGACCTTGAATGCAGCAAGTGTTTCAATAATATCGAACTACGTTTGCTTTGATCCTTTTTATTAAAGTTGTGGAGGCAGCTTTTCAGCACGACCACAATTACGAAAAAAGAAAAAAAATCCGAATCGATTGACTGGAGTCTGGACTAAGATTGGACTTCATTGACATTGATTAGATTATCGTGCCAACTTGACCAATGAGGGGTATTCTGTAGACACCAAATGTCATTCGAGTAATTATAATAAAGGTCTCTTAAATAAAATATTGAGTATATTTCATTGACATCCAACATTTAGGTCCGAAATAAAAATCTGCTTTTATTGAAGCAGTAAAGATCAGTTTTTCATTAATAACATGAAGAAAAATTATAAAAACTCCATGCTACATAACCATTCTGCCATATGCCTCCAAGGCTCTAAAATATTTACAACATTTTCCTAAACACATAATCTAAGCTAACTTGACTGGAATCCTTTGTGAGAAACAAGATCATGCGTCCGAACGCTGCAATGATATCCAGAATATCCATATACATAACATGGCATAGGCAAGAAACTCCTCCAAGACATCCTATACAAGTTCAGACTATACAAACCAACATCTATATAAAAACAAACAATGTCATGGATTAATACATCTACGATCAGATTGATACCATGCATCTCCATATATTTTCAATAGCCACCTGTAGCTACACTTGCTCCTGCTGGAATACTCTCTTATTTCGACAAGACATCTCCATAGTTCATATATCAAGGTTGGCACTAATTGCTGTCTCTCAATCGCCTTCCCTTTTGTCCCTTTACTTATCTTTACTACCAACCGCCACCATTGAGCAAAACTGAAACCCTTCGACTTTACATCCTCTGTGAATTCACATCCAAAGAAAAGGTGTTCTATACCCTCAACACCACTGCTGCCCAACGGGCATTCATCAACATCAGGAGTGTATGTGTTCTTACCTTATTCATTAGCACCAGCCATGCTATGAAGGCAAAACGAGGGTAAGTGTATGTGTTCCATACCAAGGTCCTCTATTGCACATCAGGAGATTTGTGTCTCAGCATGTCATGTCCCTTTTGTACAGAATATCCTTTGATTTACCATTTATTCTTCTGACCACAGGTACAGAACTCAAGTACCAGGTCTCTCATCTTCAAGAGATTGTTCCAAACCCATCCCATACCTGATTTTAGAGGACGATCCCTTATATTACATTGCTTCAAGTAGTACTCATTCAACCACTTTATCCAAAGACGATCAGATTTCATCTCAATGGCCCATAAGCTTATGAACAGAAAAACTACATTCCATGGACTCAGCTGCTTAATATCAAGCCTCCCTCTCTTTTCCCTTTACAAGCATCTTGCCATGCTACCAAAGATTGCGAGAATCAAATGCATTGCCCGTCCATAGAAAACATCTACATTTCCTCTCAATATCTTCAATGACAGCTTTAGACAAGAAGAATATTTGAGACCAATATGCATAAATAACTAAGAGGGCACTGTAAATCAACGGAAGGCGTCCGGCATAGCTTAATAGCCTTGCATTCCAGCTAGTAATTCGTTGGGTGATTCTCTCATTGAGCCCTTTATAGATTCGAATGTTTAATCTCTAAGAAGTGAGAGGAACCCAAAGATAGCGTACATGAAGAGTGCCATTGCATATCTGCAACACATTAGTAAATTCCATTTTCTTTTCTTCTTATATGCCTACCATAAACAAGGAGCTCTTATTTAAATTCATCACCAGACCACTCTCCTTGGAAAACTGTTCTGCTTCTGCACTTATCAGCTTAGCACCACGCTCTTGAACTACCTCCTTGATACGCCTGTCGTAAAATGTCTAAATTATATCATAACTATACTATATAAACATTAATAAGATATTAATAACTATAGTAGTGGCAAGTAGGGTCGAACCCAATAAGGAACAGGGACTAAAATTTAAATATTGTGATCTTGTATAAAATAAATTGCATAAATTGGGGGGTTTTGGATTTTGATGATAAAGAATAAAGTGTTAAACCAAGATAAGAAAATAAAGTTGAAAAAGATAGAATATTCAAGGTTTTTATATAAGAGATTTTAAATTGATATAATTTTGAATCATGTGGATTATGATTAAATCATAGATTATATTTTTCTCTGCAGTTCAATATGGCACAATGTATATTGTACCTAACTAAGGTAACATTATAAACTAAAGTTGTAACCAAATGAGAATGAGATACACTAATATTAATTAATCTAAGCAAAATGAAAATATACCTTTCTTAATTAATATTGATCATAAATAATAATTGAGCCCATTTTATTTAATAAACAGATAAGAATGAGAATGACATAATAATAGTTTTGCTACTACGTTTTATCAAATGAGAATGATAATTGCAATAATAAAAGTTATATAAGCTAGAGAAGCTAATTCCAAGCTGTACGATTTTTTATCAATTAATTAAGATCAATCCATGCATAATAATCATGTAATATAAATTGAAGATTTTAAGATATGTGTTCTAGCAGTGTCAATAATTCAATACTCCACAATCATCAAAACAGATATCAAACATTAAGCACACACGAATCTTAATCAATTTGCTTTGACATTCAAAACTGAAACTCGATCCATGTCAATGAATAATTCATAAACAATCAACATTAACATCAACAACGAATTCAAATAACTAATTGTAAACAAAGTGTGATAGATTCTCCCTGATTACAAACTATCTGAGATTGAAGTTGTGTTGGGACGTTGATGATGCGCGACGATCGTCAACTTTGTGTAGATTGATGTGTATGAAAACACACATCATTTCTTTACACTAAATGTTTGTTTTATGCCTCATTTATCGTCTATTTTATGCTTTTAGCGTCTTTTCATCTTGGAATGTTGGTATTGCTGCGTTTTTATGTTTTTGATTGATGGTTGCAAAATTTGGAACAAAATGAAGAAAGATGAAGAAGAATGACGAGTCATGAGCTCAAAGACCGAAATTCACAAGTTTATCGTTTTTTTCATGTGCTTCAAGACCTAATGCGGCAAGATTTCACATCGACATGCTAGATTAGTGAGTTTTGGTGTGTTTTATAAGTTTATAGAATTTTTGGATGTTGCTTCAAGAGCTAATACGGCAAGGTTTCACGTCGACATGCTAGAATAGCGAGTTTTGGTGTCTTGCATAAATTTATAGAATTTTTGGATGTTGTTTAGTATGTTTTGTAATAGTTTTAGGTGATCAGCACACCTATTGTGGCCACTACAGGCAGTGTTGCGGGCAGAGCTCAAGATCGCAGGAGCGATGCCTCCATGGTCGTGGGCGCGACACTCATTTTTCAGCACAATTTTAGACTTTTAATATGTAGCGGGCGTGACACTAACTGGGTCACGGCCGTGACTATCTCCATGATACAGAACATTAATATTCAGCTATCGGATCAATCTGGTCTCTACCTATGCCTATAAATACATATTCTAGGGTTCTTCTAAAGAGAGAGAACACCAATGATGGCAGAGACGATCAGAGGAGACGGAGACGTGAAGAGGAGAAGCCGACGAAGGTTTTGATCAAGCTTTAGAGGAGAATAGATCCGCAATTCATTGTGCAGCATTGGATAACTATTTGGAACACATCGTGTGCTGTAAAACCTTCATTCTCAGATGTTTACTTTCTACAGAATGTCTATTTTTCAATATATGATTCATTCCATGCTTATTTTGATTGATATACGTGAGTAGATCATTATCAGGGATGTGTTGTAAACCTTTGATGACCTTAGATCATGAGATGATGCGCATTTGATTGAAACCAGAGATGTTAATGATGAATATATTGCATGAAACCTGTTAAAACTATTGCATAACCAGTGATTTATTCAGTAGCGAATTGATATAATATGATTCAAGCTAATTGTCATATATAATCAATGGTTTTATAAGCATGTGACTTGATTAGTGTAACGCCTCGAGTTTTCCGATCTTTTTCTAGAAAACCCACGTATCATTACTGCCGCTAGGGTCCTACAATCCCTAGCCAGGCAATTGAACTTAACCGGGTTTAGAATAAATTCTAAATAAAATTACACTTAAAGCATCATCATTCTAAGTCCACTAGCTTACTTAAATATTATACAGATATGCGGCGGAATCTTAAAATACTGTCTCAAACATATTTATTACAAATATGATAATATCTTAATCAAAATCCATCTTCATTTCTTGCACCTGGAAAAAAGAAAAAATAGAGAAACAAAAGAAACGCAACGTCGTGAGCTATACGAGCTCAGTAACGTGCCGGCCCCCTTCTCAGAGGAAGCACAAAAAAAGAAGAAGAGAAAACAATATGTCGTGAGAACACAACAAAATCAATCTTGTAATTAACATTCAT
>JAOVYX010018647.1:0-19771 GCA_035668315.1 Drosera spatulata
AAGGATGGCACTTCAAAAACTTCAGTTGATGGTGTGTTTGCAGCCGGTGATGTTCAGGTAAATTCTTTTAAGTTGCTGTTACTTTTTACAAGATAAGATCTGGCTGTGCATATCTCTTGGTGGTGAATGTGATCCCTACAAGACACATCTAATATTGAAAGATTTGAAGATGCTAGATCGAGACAATCAATAACAAGAACACAAGATTTAACGTGGGAAACACGAGCGTCGGGAGAAAACCCTCACAAGAAAACTATCACAAATCATGGTAGCAAAACACTATACGAAGAAAGGATTATAGAGCGTATCAGATCGTATTAGATCACAACTCAAACCCTAGAAACTCATATGGACGAATGATAACATGGGTGTATTTATAAACCCATAAAAATACGATTTAAATAAATCAGATCTCGCCTATGCCACCACGCATGGCCTGGCATGGACCATGCTCAGTCCACTCAGGAAACCAGGACGCACGGCCATCGAAACCGGGATCCCTATATTTGGTGGCGTAGAACACATCTGTCGTGGATGTGAAGTAGTCGACAACCTCAACAAATATCTGTAGAAGTCTCTTTGTTGTACCAAACTTTGAAATTCACGAAAATGATGCTCTTGTTACTTGACAAATGTCCTTAGCTGGGAATTGGGAAAAAGAAAGAAGGTATGGTATACGTAAGATTGGGTGGTCAGAGGCACCATTGGTTGAGTGTTACTAAATTTGTGTTTATGAAAGACATTATTAAGATGGGATGGTCATGTGAATTAAATGTATTCTACTGCAACTATGAGGAAGGTTTATCATCTCGCTTTGGCGTGGTGGTGGACATGATGCAACATAAAACGGAATGGCGTTAGTATTCTTGTCAGAGTTGAAGCCTCTTAGCTGGAGAGGTTGTGGTTTGGCTTCGTTTTGTTATCAAGAAAGTACATTGGTTATCAATGAAGTTGCAAGTTTCGTCCAAGTGTTTTTGAAACTTCAAGGGTTGTTTTGTATACAGGTTAGATTTTGAAACACGCTGTCAAGTAGTATGTATTTGAATGAAAAACACCTAATGCAGATGCTATAAGACACCATCTAAAGTCAATCCAAAATCTTGAACGACCCATGTGGGCTTAAGTCTCCCATACCTTCCGAAAACATGCATGTTACTATTTTATTCTGGAGTGTGGCATCATCTTAACTAGAAACTTGTTTCATCTTCTCAATTTAAATTGTCCTATCATTAGAATTATCACCTCAATCAAGTTTGTTGAGCAGGACCATGAATGGAGACAAGCCATCACAGCAGCTGGATCTGGATGTATTGCAGCTCTATCCGTTGAGAGATACCTTGCGAGCAATAATCTCCTTGTTGAATTCCATCAGGTGCTTGATGGATCCCTGCTTCTGTTTTATTTGTTTCATAGAAACCCATAAAAATTTGGAAAGAGTAAAACTCCGTGTGTTCTGTAGCCTCAAAGAGAAGAGGTTAAAAAGGATCTCTCGGACCGGGATGTGCATGAAGGTTTTGATATTACTCTTACCAAACACAAGGGCCAGGTATGCTGAACGTGCTATCTTCTTTCAGTTTATCAAAGAGTTGCGGGTTTTCTAAGCCCTTTGTGCTCAACATCTACAGTTATTGTTCCTCTTCAGTGCGTACAATGGGAAGTCAAGTTCCACTCTATTATTTTGTTCAACTTCTGTTATATTCTTTTCTTCTTCTCTGTACAGTATGCTTTGCGGAAACTGTATCATGAGAGTCCAAGGCTTCTATGTGTACTGTATACGTCACCAACTTGTGGTCCCTGTAGGACCTTGAAGCCGATCCTTGGCAAGGTAATATTTGCTTATGGTTAATTCTTGCCTGATATGCCATTTTTGCCTGTTTGTGTTGGCCCTTGAAAATCTTGTCCCAGGAAGAACTTCCACATATTTTGTATCCCCTCACTATGGCATGGGTAGCCTACGATTTTGGTTGTTACATCATGGTAAGGTGTCAAAAGCGCCTATGTCCTTGACTACCGAATCATGATCAAACGAGTTTGTTGATAATACTGAACTACCTGCCAATGTGCATTAGTGTACAGTCTTCCAATGTACCAAACTGTCTGGATGGGACAAACTTAAGAAGATACCAACGTCGCTTGGTGAATTCTTTGGCCTGAAAAAGATACCTTTCCTAGGTTTTTCATTTGATTCTTGAATGATTAAAATCCAAAAACCTAGAAAAAATAGTTTTCAGGGGTCACGGAGGAAAGAAGTTCAGATAACGGGTAGATAATAATTGGAACTCTCTTCATGACAACCGACCCTGATTTAGTGGGACTTGGGGCCTCAGAACAATGAAGAATTTATTTGCTTGTGACCTGTTTGTGGTATCCTGGTTTCACCGCTCTTGCTTTTGCGGATATTGGTGCTGAACCGATCCCTGTAACTTCCCTCTATGGCAGGTAATCGATGAATTCAGTCAGGACGTACATTTAGTTGAAATAGACATTGAGGAAGATCAAGAGATAGCCGAGGCCGCAGGGATTATGGGCACTCCCTGTGTGCAATTCTTCAAAAACAAGGAGCTGCTCAGGTTTGTCCAGAATTTTAATGGGGAGTTTAGCACCTTCTGTTGCATGCATTTTTATGGTCAAAGTGCTCACCGTTTTTGTTTTGTTTTTGTTGTGCCAAGTCTGTGTTCATGGTCCGGAAAAAAAAATTAAAAAGAAACATGAGGGACTATTTTTTTTTCTTTTTTGGCAAGATCGACTATGCTGCAGCGGTGTATTCATCTATTCTTGATGTGCAGGACTGTATCTGGTGTCAAGATGAAGAAAGAGTACAGAGAATTCATAGAATCTAGCAAGTGAGGTTAGTGAATCAAAAATGTATCTGTAATGTCACTATCTTGTTGTTCAATTTTGGTTACTTTTGAGTTGTGGCCTCTTTATAGTGCCTTTGTATTTGCACATTCATTACATTAGTTGGTTACAGTTTCGAATTTGTATGAATCCGGAGCATAATAATCCCCATTCTGTAAAATCCTAGAGCTGTTCTACACGAGGTTGTAAAAACTTGTCAAAGTAATTCAAGGGTTTAATTTTTTGCAAGGCTTGAAGGCCAATTCAATGTATTTCTAAACGTTTCAGTGATCCTTATTGCTACGCGGTCGAAAGCATTTAAATGGATGCTTCAAATAGCCTTCTTCCTCCCGTAGCATCGATTCTATCATGATGAACTTGCTGGTTTTTACAAGTCTCTTTTATTCGAGAAGGGCTAAATAAAGGGAAAGTACTGCGAATCTTGCTGATTCCTTTGTGTTTCGTTGAGCTCATCTTTCAATGTTTATGGATTTTGCTGACTAGTATCGAAGTCTCGACATGCTTCAACTCACATCGAGTACAAGCTACAAGCTTCATGTTTGAAACGGTGATCATACGCCATCGCCGTTTTGGATGTCATGAGCAAACCTGATGCAACTTTTTCTGGACAGTATTTGAACAGGTCTTTCGCCTTTGTTATTTTACACTTTGACAAATCTACTACGATTCGACCAAGCTTCTGCTGCTAAATCTTGTGTATTGTATTGATCAATGTACGTGTTTGTGGACAAACAGAACAACTTTAATAAAACGTGAAAAGAATAGACATATTTGTGTGCTATTGATCAATGTACATGAACCTCTGTATCAATGCTTTCCTCCTGCACTCTTCACAGCATTCTACCTGTGTCCTAAATATCTATACAAGTGTTCAAAACAAATCAAGAATCAACCAAAATCCAGAAGGTAGCATACCCGAAATTGATCACTGCGTTTGGACCTCGACTTGCACTTGTCGTCTGGTCATGCAGTACTCATATGCATGAACCAGCCGCTTTCTGAATCTCCTGAGGTCTAATTTCACAGTTTGATCATCCAAATAGATCCTCTTAGTGAACTCCCATCCCTTCTTCACCACGCTGTTTGGATCAGTCAACACAGGGTCGTCTCTGCCGTAATGCTTGTATAATGAACTTTCCTTGACATGGATACTGTATTTGATGTACTTCAAGCCAAGCTTTGTCGCCGGCTCTCCATAGTAAGTCTCCGCTGCCCATTCGGTTCCTAGAGGAACGACTTGGATGAATACGCTTTTGGGTCTCATAAACATGAAATGTGTCATTGCCGCACCATGAACTCCCATCATTGCGTCGCTGGAGTTCAGTGCTCGGTAAATCTTTGCCAACTCCATGGTCCTTTTGGGACTCAAGACGTTGACCTCAAACCCAACTTCCTTGGCTAACCTCACAACAGAATCCTGGTTCGTTATCGCCCTTGACCCTTTTCGCGCCATTATGGTCAGTAATGGCTTCTTCCTCAAATGTTGTTTCAGAGCTATATGCTCTGGCTCAAGGGGCACGGCTGTTGATGATGGAGACAAAGCTAGTTTCTCTTGTCGTCTGTGTCGCTCTTCTCTTTCTTCGTCTTGGATCAAGCTTTTAATCCGAGGCCAATAAGCTCGGTCTAGAAGAGTCCGAAAGTCGTTTATGGTCTTGTTTCCTTCCATCAATGCTGAATCAATGGTGAGGTCATCATGAATCCTCAAACCAACTATAGCTTCTGAGAAGCAGTGAGTCCTGTTGTCTCCATTAAAGTCAATTGGGCGGTAATCCGAGAGTAGAGAAAGGATGTCTCCATACTTTGTATACCACCACTTATGGTACTCGAGTATGACGAACACGACCTTCTTGTTGAAATGCTGAGAAGTGATGTACAACGGCAGTATCCCGTCATTGAACTCATGGTAGACGTTACCTGTGTATCCTCCTGTTGAGAAAACAACAGCAGGAACATAATGTGAAACATCACACTTATGGTCGTAATCCGACTCCTTATGCCTGGTGATCAGCTTCAGTTCCTCAATTGTGTTCATCACGCTCGTTTCCCACTTTCTGGTATAAGGTCTGATCTTCTCGATCTGTAGTTCGTTATTCCCCTCTATCTCATCGTTTTCTTTAAATGAGTCTGTAGAATCGCCTGTGACTGTTTCCTGGTGCTTTGTGGTATATAGGAAGAGTGAGGAACTGGAAGGAGTTGTTCCGATATCACCTTTCATGAAACAGATATCTGTTCTGAAGCTGCTTCTGTCACAACATATGGTTCCTGTAAGACATACCATTATACCAACAAGAAAATGAATTAACATCAAGCACATGATATTGTTGAGATATGATGAGAAATCAAATCAAAGATACTAAAAAGGGTAGACAAAATAGGAAAATGTTTGAAGACAAAGCAATCATTCATACATATGTAGCAACCATATAAAAGCATTAAAAGGTCCACATGAAGAGGATCTCTATTGGCCAATGCTCCAAAGTGATTGGATTTGGAGAACAAAGGCAAAAGGTTCAACAAGTGTCAAAAGCTGCCGCCTAGAAGGCTATCGTGACCTGAAAGACATGTTTATCCTGGTAGAGAGACTGTTTTCTCGTAACCCTAATATGTGGCCCACGCCACGACACGGGTAATACGACTATCAAATGAATAGACCAAGCTCATCCTTCTCAAAACGCACACAGAAATCCTATGAAGTTGGGCAATGGAAAATTGGAGTGCACATAAAAGGGAGATTTGGGGTGCACACAAACGAGAAAGTGACAGGTTAAGAGACTAACCATCAGTGATTGCTGAACAAAGGGGACCATGAGAACCGAACTGAGAATCCATTTCCACATATTCATCGACTCCCAATGAATCTGCAAGAAAAACCCATAACAGAGCAATCAACAACAAAGCCAATAAACAACACAATAATCATAGCAACCAATTGTATTTAGAATCTTAAATACCCTATTCCCGTTGCACACAACGTGACGGAATTAGAGTATTCCATAACTATAAACCAAACCCGTCAAATATAACACAAATAAAAACATCCGAAAAACATAAACCAACAACTTACATGAGACATAGAAGCCATAATGAAACCCCAAGAGCCTGGAGACGCAAATCAGAGTACACAACACCATCAAGCACAAGAGCACCATGAACTGAATCCTTGGACTTGAACTTCCTCTTTTGCAATACAAGTACCCATTACCATGCCCATGAACAACAGAACCCAAAACTTGTGATTCCTCATCATCATCACTATCATCAATAACCTTTCCTTTCATCAGATCACTTATCAAAACTTGCCCTTTCCTCAACTGCTGATAATAGTAACTCCGATAATGCACCATTTCTCCCCCTCAAAAATCTCACCCTTTTTAATATGGGTTCTCTTCAATCAACTTATACAAGTAGCAAATACTACTAGAATTAAATACCAAAGCCCTGTGTGTTCAACTTTTTTGTGTGGCATTCAAGTGCTAGAACATGGCACCATAAATGAAGAAGTGGGCAAAGAAAGAGGGACAAAATCCAACATGGGGTGCCCTCAAAATCTCTCCTTTTCCTCTGGGAACTTGTTCTTTGCCTATACTTGGAGAAAAGAATCAAATGGGTGTTTTGGGTTTTGGCTCAAATTGTCAAAAAAGTCAAAATTTGAGGAGTTTTGGGTTTCTGGGTTTTTGCACAATGTATCAATTTGTACAAGTATACGAAGAAAGAAAGGAATGGGAATATGTTCAAATGTTGAAGGGATTGGCTGGTGACAACTGTGGAAAGGGTCAATAATTCGAAGAAGAAAGGAAAGAGATTGGATGATGTTGAATGTTGATGATGGAGTGTTGGATTCTACTACTTCAATTTTTATTTTTATTTTTTATTTTTTTCGGGTATATGTTTTTGGGGTTTTGTCAATGAAAGCGTGCGAGTATATGTGGAGATTGGGTTGTTGAGATTTGAGTTCAAAAGGATGAAATTGGAATTGTGTACTTTAAGTTAAAATTTCTGCAGAATGAATGAAGGTGAAGGAGAGAGGTAATGAGTATATTATTGTTGCTTATGAGATACGGAGACTGCTGCCTGCCTTTTGCCTTCCCAGTGTTTAACCTAACACGCTTTTGATTGCTTGGACTAGTCTGGCTATGCGTTGCCCATCCTCCAAACATATTTCATATCAATTTATTATGTTGCGCAAAGCGTAGATTATTTATATTTTTTTTTATATATTTACGTGTTAAATTATGAGATTTTTTATGACGGTTTTTTCGTTTATGATTTCCTATGATATATATTAAAAGAAATTATGAAATGTCATGGTAAAAGAATAGAATTTTTTTCTATTATCTTCAATATTTTTTTTAAAATATAATTAATTAAGATTTGTTTTTTGTAAAGGATGAAAAAAAAAATTCTGATAGATAATAAGATTTTTTTCCTTCAACATTTTGATTCTTTGTATTTTTTATTTTCATTGTAATGGGAGATTTTTTAGTCTTTTTTGAAACTTATTTATTAAAAAATCACCCTCAATTTATAAATTATCATTTGGTCTTATTTGGTTTGATGTTATGAATGATTTGTTGTTTTCGTTATTGAATTAAAGTCTTTTATTATTTTTTATAGATGATTAATTGATAAATAAGATAATAAGATATAATCAATTGATAAATGTTTTAGATTTTGATGATTAATAGGTGATTTTCTTTTTCTTTTTTTCTTTTTTTTCATTTCAATATATATTAAACAAAATTATGAGATGTCATGGAAAAAGAATAGAAGAATTTTTCTATTTTATTTTCAAAGTTTTTTAAAGAAAGGTTAAAATTTCTGACAGGTAGTCGGAGCTTTTTTTTATGTTTTTGTTTTCAAAATTTTGATTGATAGTAAAAGATTCTTTGTATTTTTATTTTTTTTTTCATTGTAATAGGAGATTTTTTTTATTATAATTGAAAAGATTGATGACGTCCCATATACTTGACGACGTCCCACATACCTTTAACCATGGATTAAAATGTTAGAAAATCTCTCCCATAGTACGCTGACGTTTGCGTAAATTACGATATGTTCGCTCGAGGTCTGTCTCTCGAGCCTTCTGTTGTACCAATGCTTATATTCTGTTTTAGGAAGAAGGCAATGATCTTTCAGTATGGAGTTTGTCCCATGATCTTGACGTCTCACAAAATGGTTTTGTGAAATTATATATATATAAAACAAATTATGAGATGTCATGGTAAAACAATGGAAGATTTTTTCTATTTTATTTTCAAAGTTTTGTAAAACAAAATTAAAATTTCTGATAGATAATAGGAGCTTTTTTTATGTTTTTGTTTTCAAAATTTCAATTGATAGTAGGAGATTCTTTGTATTTTTTTTTTCATTGCAATAGGAGATTTTTTTTTCATTATAATTGAAAAGATTGATGATGTCCCAATCCACATACCTAATGCCCCACATACCTGACGTTCCACTAAAATGTATTGTGTATTTATATATATAGTTTATTACCTTGTGTGTTGTGATTTTCTGTATTTATATATTTTTATTTTGATTTCGTGATGTTGTGTTTTTATTAACGTTATTTTGTGTGTGTGTGTATAATAGTTGTAGTATTATGCATAATCTTTTTTTATTAGAATAAGATTGTTTATAATCTTTATAGTAAGGATTCGTTATATTTTTTTGTTATAAAGATGGTAACTTTTTAAAAAAATTTTAAATTAAATTTAACATTTGAAAAGATTCAGGGCCATTTGAAAAGATTAATGACGTCTCATATCTTGACGTCCCGTATTTTGGCATCTCATGATCTTGACGTCTCACAAAATGGTTAATAGGAGTTTTTTTTTTTTTTTTTTGTTATGTTTTTGTTTTCAAAATTTCGATTGATAGTAGGAGATTCGTTTTATTTTTTTCGATTTCATTGTATTAGGAGATTTTTCATTATAATTGAAAAGATTGATGACGTCCCATATACTTGACGTCCCATATACTTGACGTACCATATGTACTTGACGTCTCATTAAAATATTTTTTGTATTTATATATATAGATTATAACCTTGTGCGTTGTGATTTTATGTATTTTAATTTAATTTTTTTGATTTCGTGATGTTGTGTTTTTATTAAGGTTGTTTTGTACATATATATAATAGTTGTAGGATTATTAAGGTTATTCATAATAACGCAAGGATTTCTTATATTTTTTTTGGTTATAAAGATGGTAAAGTTTTTTTTTGTTTTATTAATAAAATTTAACATTTGAAAAGAATCAGGGCCATTTGAAAAGATTGATGACATCCCATATCTTAACGTCTCACATCTTGACGTCGCATGATCTTGACGTCTCACAAAATGATTTTTTGTATTTATATATATAATAGATATGTAGCAAGGATTCCTTATATTTTTTCCGTTATAAAAATTGTATAATTTTTTTAGATTTTTTAATAAAATTTAATATTTGAAAAGATTAATGGTGTCCCATTATATTGATGTCTCACAAAATAATTTTTTGTATTTTTATATATAATAGATATATAATTGATTTTTTGTTATAAAGATGGTAAAAAAAATTTATATAAAATTTAACATTTGGAAAAAATACCTGGACATATCACCTATCAAAAGAAATTACCAATAGTTACCTTCCCTCTTATTTTTTCCAACTAAGTACCTCAGTAACATTTTTTAAAAAAAAATAAATGAAATCGTGCTTTCCTGATTCACGTATTCTCTTTTTTTCCTTTTTCTTTTTCATTAAAAAAAACTTGCATCCTTATTTGCATAGATACAATTAGCTAGATTCTTTCCATTTTTGGTATTCTGAAGAACTTTTATTTTGATTCTACATGTCCAACGTTCTTTGTTCTTTCCACCATAAAAAATAGCATTGTTTCATGTCTCTATGTTCGAGCGATTTTTTCTATTGTTCATCATATTTATTGTCGTCATTCTCATCTTTAGTTCATTGTCGTCCTTGTCTTTACTTCGTTGTCGCCGGCGGCGACGGTTTGTCGTCCGGTCGTCGTCGTCAGTTCGTCCTCGTCTTTAGTTCGTCGTCCGATCATCACCGTCAGCAGTTCGTCCTCGTCGTTGGTAGTTCGTCGTCGTTGTCAATTTATTCTCATCTTTAGTTTGTCGTACTCGTCGTCCGGTCGTGGCCGTTGGCAGTTCATCATTGTCGTTAGTTCGTCGTGGTCGTGGGTAGTTCGTTGTCGTCATCGTCAGTTCGTCGTCCTCGTTATTAGTTTGTCGTTGCGAGTTCGTCGTCGTCGTCAATTCGTTGACGTCTTCAGTTCGTCGACATCGTCAGTCGTCGGTTCGTCGTCGTTGAATTTAAAAATAGTTGATTCTATGAACTGAAATTTTGGATTGAATATTTATATTTGGAAAAATGATCTCGTAATTGATTACAGGGTACATAATGAAAATGAAATAATAATGGGGTAATTTTGTATAATTAAAACTGTATAGGAGTACCTGTCAAGAATTCACCCAAAAGATTCAGAGTTATTTGAAAAAATTGATGACGTCCCATATCTTGAGGTCTCATATTCTTCACGTCTCACAAAATTATTTTGTGTATTTTTTATATATAATAGATTAGAGATATATTAGATTGGTTGTGAAATATTAGATAAAAAGATATTTATCGCGTCCCATGGGGTGCCATGTTATACCGTCCGAAGGCTTAGTATAATTATATATATACTAGTTTATTATCCTACGCGTTGCGCAGGTTATTTATATTCATTCTATATTTATGTGTTAAATTATGAGTTTTTTTCTATAACTTTTTTTTCGTCTATGATTTCCTATGATATAAATTAAAAGATATTATGATACGTCATGGTAAAAGAATAGAAGAATTTTTCTATTATCTTCAATACTTTTTTAAATATAATTAATTAAGATTTTGTTTTTGTAAAAGATGTAAAAAAATAAAATAAAATTTTTGATAGATAATAAGAGCTTTTTTTTTGTTTTTGTTTTCGAAATTTCGATTGATAATAAAAGATTCTTTGTATTTTTTTCATTGTAATTGGAAATTTTTTATTCCTTTTGTATAAATTACGAATAGATCTTATTTTTGAAACTTATTTATCAAGAAGTCATCCTTAATTTATAAATTATCATTTGATCTTATTTGGTTTCATGTTATGAATGATTTGTTGTCTTTGTATATTGAATTAAAGTCTTTTATTTTTTATAGATGACTAATTGATAAATACGATAATGAGATATAATCAATTGATAAATATTTTAGGTTTTGATGATTTATACGCTATTCTCTTTTTCTTTTTTGTTTTCATTTCAATATACATTAAACGAAATTATGAGATGTCATGGTAAAAGAGTAGAAGATTTTTTCTATTTTTATTTTCAACGTTTTGTAAATAAAGTTAATTTTTTTTTTTACAGATAATAGGAGCTTTTCTTATGTTTTTGTTTTCAAAATTTTGATTGATAGTAGGAAATTCTTTATTGTTGAACCTTATGTGTTTTGATGATAAAAAACAATAATGCACAGATGTTGTTTTGAGTTTTAATGTGTGTAGCTGCACAACTTTAGGTTTGAAGTTGATGGATCTTATGGAATCTTGGATCAAGCAAATGATGGACTCGATGATCATTTGGTCCTGCAAAGGAGATGATCAAAGACTCTTGGATCATAGTCTTGATGGATGAAATGGAGATCTTGGATCGAGTCAAAACCTCAAGTGATTATGAAGCAAATCAAGATTCAAATACAAGAGCTACAAGGAGCAAAATGAAGATTAGTTGTGTAGTGTCTTGTTTAGCGTTTTGCATGTATGGTACTCTTATCTAGTCAGTCGAAGTCATGAGCACTTAGGACTTCAACCAACCTGGAAAATTATTTTGGAAAGAACTAGTTCTTTTCATGAACCGGTTCAAATAACAGTTACGATTTTTTTTTTATAAAATCCTGATTTTTTCGGATAAGATTTAAAAAGATATTTTCTGAATATTTTCATTGATAATCCTTTTTGGAATAATATCTTTTTATATCAGAAACGTTTTTATGTTGTGGATATATGGGATTTGACTAAGAGTTAATTGGTTGGATAATTTTCTTGTTTTAGGGGGATATGGGCAAATTGATTTTTTGATTAGATATTTACTCTGTTTTTCCATGTCTTCCACCTTTCCACTTCCCTGAACTTCAACAGCGTGTATTTAAGAAAAGGAAAAAACGTTTTGATATAGATTAGATCACAACAAGCATAATAGAAAAGGTTTTCAAGAGTTTTCAAAGTAAAAAGCTCGGAACTAGATTTTGGTGATTCAAGAGGTTTGATTGTTCTGCTTTATGATGACCTAAGGTATATTCGAATCTATAGTGCTCGTGCTTTCACTGATTGAATGAGGTATCAAATCTGTATTGTTTCGTTGAGTCAAGTTGTAATCAAGATGTATGTCTCAACATCACTCGTGGAGTGTTCTGTTGTGTAGATAACCTTGACCTTGGTTTATATAGGTGACTACAGTTGCTAGGGATGTCTATATTGGAATTTTCCTAGTCTTGGGGTAGACTTAGGTAAACGGACTTGTTGTTGTGTCTACAGGTGGAATCTTGCAGTAGGGTTTGTAAGTAAGAGAGGCTATAGATTGTACTTAGGGTGATTAGAGTACATTGTTGTGCCTCGACACTTGACGTAACTTTCTGACCAAGTTAGAGACGAGCCAGTGTACATCTTGTGTTGTTTATGTTTCCGCACTGATCATAAATTATAAAATTAGGTTCAGTATAACTCGAGAACTGATCCATTACGAAGAACCGATACATTATAATTTCAATATATCTTTTGGGAAAAAGTTAAAAACTTGAAATCCTTAATTCACACCCCCTCCCCCTTCGCTCTTGAGTATTTCTGTGACTGAGAACTAACAATTGATATCAGAGCCTGACTTCTTAAACGTTAACCATGTGTGAAGGAGATGAGTAATGTCTTCATAGGAATTAAGAGAGGGTCTTTCATCTCAAAGGTCACCCCTCTTCGATGGAAGCCATTACTCGTACTGGAAAGAGAAAATGGAAACATACATACAGATTGAAGACTTTCAACTTTGGCAAATCATAGGGTCTGGTCCACTCATGAGTTCAAAAACGACAAAGGTGAGACAGTGGACAAACCTGAAGAAAGATGGAATGAATCCGACTTCAGCAAAATAGAAAAGAATGCCAAGGCCAAGAAACTACTCATATGGGAACTGTCTGTCAAAGAATACAACAGAGTCTCAGCATGCAAATCCGCCAAGGAGATGTGCGACAAGCTGCAAGTCGCATATAAGGGTACCAATCAGGCAAAATATTCCAAGATTGACCTTTTGAACTCAAAATATGAATTTTTTAATATAAAGAAAGATAAATCTATCTCTGAGAAGTATATCAAGTTTATTGATATTGTAAATGAGTTGGATTATTTGGGACAAGCTGTTTCCATGGAGAACCAGGTACGAAAAATATTGAGAAGTCTGCCAAGATCATGGGAGCCGAAAGTCACTGCAATACAGGAAGCTAAAGATCTAGAAGTGATGAAGATTGATGATCTGATTAGCTCACTGCTGATCCATGAGGACTTCCTCCAACGTCATGATGCCGTTGAAGCTACCGAGAAATGAAAAGGACTGGCTCTCTTGGTTGAATCGGTTCATGAAGACGAACCCGAGTCTTTATAGGCAGATGAGGATAACCTTGTTTTTCTGTCAAGGAAATATCTGAAATTTACTAAAAATTTTAAAGACAAAAAGGGGAAGTTCTCTAAACATGAACTTAAGGATTCATCATCTAAGCCTAGTACTAATCAATGCTTTAAATGTGGAAAATCAGGTCATTTTCAGAAAGACTGTCCTATGTGGAAGCTGGACAATCCATAAGCAAGAAAGGAAAGACTTTTTGAAGCTGATATCAGGAAGGCTATGTTGATCACCTGTAAGACTTTGTATCAGATAAATTCTGATAGTAATGAAGATGCTGATGAAGAGGTGAATGAGGACAACAATTCCAAGGAATGTTTGATGGCAACAAAAGATAAAGATGAAGATTCAAATGATGAGGTAGATATTGATTTCGATTCACTTAGAAAAGATATTCATATTTTGCCTAAAAATAGCTTGATTGACATCTTCACTGCATTCATTAACACGCATGAAAAGTTGTTAGTTAACAAGAATGTTCTTGATGAAAAGCTTGCTGAATTGAGAAATGAACACACTAAGTTAAAACAGAAAAATAAAGAACTTATTGCTAAAAATGACAAGTTTAAACTTGATGTTAGTCAACTTAAAAATAAAAATACAGAGATATGGTCCATCATCAAGAACCAACTCTTACAGATTAGCTGACTTGAGATGAGAAACACGTTTGTGAAAGTTGAAAGCACTAATGAAAAATCCACCTTTGGAAATGAACCTGAAAAGAGTAAGCCTCAACCACTGAGTACCAAAGTTTGCATGATTAATTTGATTGAGGTATTTAGAATCTCTTCGGAAAGTAGATTTGATACACGAATATTGATAGATAAACCAAATAAACGACCACTTGTCTTTGTACCTAAAAGAAACATTAAAAGAAAGCCTTGTGAAAGAGAAAAAAAATGCATTGATTTGCCTTGTGTAAAACTTTGTATGCGTTGCGGTTCTAAAGGACATGTTAAGAGTGATTGTATCAAACTGAATAAAGTTATTGAGACTAACTTTTCTGTGGCACGCAAAGCAGGTTATGTTGTGCTTCTCATACCATATTATGGGAATGCAAGAAGCAAGGGACCCAACGAAAGGTGGGTTCCCAAATCAACAAAGTAATCTTGTTTTGTAGGCTCATGTGAGAGGTAGTAGTACTTGATTTATGAAAAGCAAGTGCTCAAGACATACAACAGGAGAAAAATCTTTGTTCCTCTCACTAGATGTCTATGAAGAAGGGAGTGTTACATTTGGAAAAAATGGAACCGGATGATGATGGTGACCTTGTAGAGAAGAACCAGAAGAACCAAAAGAAAGAGGAGAATGAAGATCATTATACGGCTGTAGAGGATCAGACTTTGTCAAGGTTGTTTGATACTAAGTAAGAAGATCAACCTGTAGAAGAATCGACTCTTGCAGATGAATTGGTTCTTTGAGACTGGAAGTGTAAAAATTCGTATCCTTGGACCAACTAATTGGAGGACCGACAAATGGGATAGAAACAAGGTCAAAGACAGCATCATCCATGTCAAAAACCGATGTTTGCACTCTCTAAGCCTTTCACTCTTTCTCAGAACCTCATGATGTTTTGATGCATGAAATGATAAAGACTTGTTAGTAGTTCAAATATCCATGGATGATTTTATTTTTGATCTATTAATGATTGTTTTCATGAGGGATTTTCAAGTTGATGACAGGATAGTTCGAAATGAGCACGATGGGAGAGCTATATTTCCTTCATGGATTACAAGTCAAGCAATCACAACATGGAATTCAGATTTATCAGCACAAGTACCTAAAGGAGCTGTTGAAGACTAATGGAGCTGTTGAAGAAGTACAAAATGATGGCTGCCAAGTCATACGATACACCTATCTCCACTACTTGTAGATTGCATGAGGATTCCAATGGTAAGAATGTAGATCAGAAGGAGTGTAGAGGTATGATTGGATCACTTTTGTGTCTTACAGTTTCTTGTTCCGATATTTCCTTGTGTGTGTTCATGTGCATGTTTTCAAGAAAAATTCTTGGCAGAACCACATCTGGGCAAAAAATCGGATCTTTGGATACTTGAATGGAACACAAAATTAGGATACTATATCCTATAGGAGCGAACCTTGACGTTTGACACCACTTTAATTAGGAATCACTAAGAGAAGGAAAATGTCAAATTAGAATATTGTAAAACAAAAAAACAAGTAGCAGAAATTTTCACTTACCCCCTTGGAAGAGATGAATTTGAAAAGGTTAGATAAGAATTAGGGATGATAAAGTTAACTGATGTGACAATTATTTTCTATCTCTGGATGACATTGATTTTGACAAAACTCTTATTTTCTTATAACTTCGAGGGATCTATGAAGCTTGATTGGGAGATTAAATTACTGTGTGTGATATGTTGATATGCACATATTGTCATAGCCCATGAAATCTGGATTTCAATATTTGAAGAGGTTATGCGGTTGATTTTGCTTTGATAAGAGATCTTATAATTTTATTTTATTTTCGTATCACCACAAAAGAGCCAAATCTTATCTAGAACCGTTTCATCCTTATCCTCAACCACTTCCCATGATTTTTGATAAAAAAATCTGTCCAACTCCTCCACAACCAAAACTGCCATAAATTTCCATGTCCCATATGCACATCATCAATAACTTCCACGTCTCTACTCTATAACTCCCCATTAACCCACATCAATTTACCCAAACTAGAAGAGAACCTAACAGTAGAATTGACTCTTGTTCAAGATCCAGTTCCTGATGTCACAGAAACAGATGATCAAGTTGATGTTGGTAAAGATCCGAAGGAGTCGATTACTCAGACGGAGAACGAGAAGTGATGCTTCTGATGATGAACACGTGAAACGTCCAAGGTTCCCTCAGGTAAAATAAAAAAAAAAAAATTGGATGCAACCAGTGAGGGGGAATCAAGGACTGCTTGTGAGAAATCAAAGAAGATCATTGATGCTTATGTTGGGAAAAAAGTGCAGAAGAAAATATTGCAAGGAATCATACAAAGAGTAATGCACTTACTCGGGGAGAAGATGTAAAGACATAGGACGATGCACATATTGAAACTTAAGAAGAGGAAAAGGAATTGCTGAATGTGATACATGAATCTGATTCAAGAAGATAAAAGAAAACAAAAGGAGCTGATCTACGAGTCTTGTGCTAAATGTGCCAAGAAGGTGAAGGAGATTTCAGAGGAGGAGTAGACGATAGCTGCACAGGAACATACAATCTGTAAGCTGCTATTGATTCTGTCTTAACCACCTTCTTACATATAACAAGCTTAACCTGTTACTCCTTTGGACTTTCTTTTCTCCAGCCCCTTTGAAGACGCTTATCTTTTGCATTTCAACTCGTATGGTCCATGATATATTTGAATGTTGGATTTATGATTTTATGACCCTCTGTATTGTTCTAACATATTCACCATGGTATATATGTTATTTGAAAGGATGACCGAAGACATCTCATTTTACTTGGCTATGGGTGCTAACATTTTTGTTGATGCCAAAAGGGGGAAGAGATGATGGTCATTGAAGTTACTTTATGATGCCTTTTACTTGTTTAATGTTTTGAAGATTTATTCTTTTGAATTACTTATGTGAACTTGGCTATTGTTTGAGTTTTCTTCTTTCCTTATATTTCTAATTGAACTGATCTTTATCTTATGCTTAGCACTCATTGCTTGTGTCTAGTAATAGGTTGCTCTAATCATCTATTGATTGAAAGTGTCAAAATATTTAGGAGAACAGGTGATAAACGCTTAAAAATAGAAATATGTAAGCATCAAGACTTGGGTTTTCTAACATGATCATGAACTGTTATGATTATTCTTTTTGCTCTGATCGTGTATCCTAGCATCCAGAACAGGTTTTATAATGAAGATCAAGAAATGTAAGGAAAAGTTGATGACCTTCAAGTATGTCTCTGAACCGACTCTTCAGAAGAACTGATCCTTAAAGGTATGAGTTGCCATGGTCTTTGAAACTATTTGAATGCTTTCATTTATGACCACCAACTGTTTGTCATCATCAAAAAGGGAGAAATTATTGAACCTTGTGTGTTTTGATGATAACAAGTAATACACTGATGTTGTTTTGAGTTTTAATATGTGTAGATACACAACTTTAGGTTTGAAACTTGATGGATCTCATAGAATCTTGGATCAAGCAAATGATGAACTCGATAATCATTTGGTCCTACAAAGGAGATGACCAAAGACTCTTGGATCATAGTCTTGATGGATGAAGTGGAGATCTTAGATCGAGTCAAAACCTCAAGTGATCGTGAAGCAACTCAAGATCCAAATACAAGAGCTACAAGGAGAGAAATGGAGATCAGTTTTATAGTGGCTTGTAAAGTGTTTTACAGGTGTGGTACCCTTATTTAGCCAACCGAAGTCATGAGCACTTAGGACTTCAACCAATCTGGAAAATCTTTTTGGAAAGAACTAGTTCTTTTCATAAACCGGTTCATATGACAGTTACGATTTCTGTTACAAAATCCTGATTTTTGGATAAGATTTAAACAGATATTTTCTGAATATTTTCATTGATAATCTATTTTGAAATAATATCTTTTTATATCAGAAACTTTTTTATGGTGTGGAGATATGGGATTTGACTAACAGTTAATTGGTTGGATAATTTTCTTGTTTTTAGGGGATATGGGCATATTGATTTTTTCTATCTGTTTTCCCACGCCTTTAACCTTTTCACTTCCCTGGACTTCAACAACGTATATTTAAGAAAAGGGAAATACATTTTTGATATAGATAGAATCACAACAAGCATAATAGAAAAGGTTTTCAAGAGTTTTCAAAGTGAAAAGCTTGGAACCAGATTTTGGGGATTCAAGAGGTTCGATTGTTCTATTTTATGAAGACTTAAGTTATATTCAAACCTATAGTGCTCGTGCTTTCACTGATTGAATGAAGTATCAAATCTGTATTGTTTCGTTGAGTCAAGTTGTAATCAAGTTGTATGTCTCAACATCACTCGTGGAATGCTCTGTTGTGTAGATTACCTTGGCTTACATTTATATAGGTGACTAGAGTCACTAGGGGTGTCTGTATTTTAGTTTTCATAGTCTTAGGTAAACGGAGTTGTAGTTATGTCTACAGGTGGAGTCTTGCAGTAGGGTCTGTAAGCAAGAGAGGGTGTAGATTGTACTTAGGGTGATTATAATACATTGTTATGCCTCGACACTGGACATAACTCTCTGACCAAGTCGGAGATGAACCGGTATACATCTTGTGTTTTTTATGTTTTCGCACTGATCATAAATTGCAAAATTAGGATCTGTATAACTCGAGAACTGATCCATTACGAAGAACCGGTACATTATAATTTTAGTATATCTTTTAGATTTGTGTATTTATATGTTTTTATTTTGATTTCGTGATGTTGTGTTTTTATTAACGTTGGGTTGTGTATATATATATAAATATATATATTTAATAGTGGTAGGATTCTACATAATTTTTTTCTATTAGAATATGATCGTTTATAATCTTTTTAGTACGGATTTCTTATATTTTTTTTTGTTATAAAGATGATAAAGTTTTTTTTAAAATAAAATTTAACATTTATAAAGAGTGATGGCGTCTCATATCTTGACGTTCCACATGTTGACATCCCACGACGTCTCGTAAAATTATTTTGTATATTTATATATATAATAGATTACTCTGAATTCTTTATCGATAGAACTCAGCATCTCATGTTGCATAAATTCTAATGTTATGATTAGAAACAATTACGTACGTCGAAGATTTAAAATTTATTTGAATTTATTTTGTCTTTTTCAAACCTTTAATCTTTGATTATTTTTTTTTTATGATGAAAATTGCTCTGCAGCAGATGCCTATCTCTTCATTACAACAGGAACATCATCCCCAGAGGAAAAATAATTAATTTGATATTTTTAGGATGAAAATCTTGCCAAAAATTGGACTGTCGGAGTACAGTTCAACATTACACTTTCTTGAACCTATACTTCGAGGAAATTTGTCCTTACACCACATAATGACTATATTGTTATAACAAAAACATTTTTGTTGGATTAACTTTTTCGAAAGATAATTGTCGAAATTAATAAAATAATAAAATATTTTAGAGAGAGATTAGAGGAAGAAAGAGAGATTTTCTTCTCTTGAAAAATGTGTACATAACACCTTACAAATGAGCTCTATTTATAGGACTCAAGGT